>JAXIUT010029260.1:0-15386 GCA_035586675.1 Eurytoma californica | reverse complement strand
AAATAATGAGTACACTGCAAAGTTAGTATTAACTATTGCGACGTTTCGGTAATATGACTATTACCCTTCTCAAGCTCATATTGTTAAGTGTGGTCAATTTTCGGATAATCTTATTTGAGTGCTTTTTTAAAAAATACTTAGTAGGATTGCGATGAAAAAAAAAGTACATTTCGTGGAATCCCCTGAAAAGAAAATATTTAGCAAGATTTTTGAGAAAAAGCATATTTGTGGAAATTTAAAAAGAATTTTATTGCAAGAATCTCTAGAAGATAAACTTCTATAGAAAATTTTGCGAAAAAGCTCTTAGTAACAAATTTAATTTGTGCCAGAAACTATAACTTGCTTTTGTTTTTTAGAGACAACAATTTTCTTTCCTTATCACTAATTTACTTCATTAATTAACTTTTATTCCAGCACATTTAAATAATTACATCTTCACATTCTTAACGCTAGGCAAAAATTTTAGAGATTCCCAAAGCAAACTTGACTAAGAGACACCTCGACCACAACGAATCACCGAAACGCAGCATCCGCAAATCTACACCTCATTATTTTCGAGCCACAATCTCGCCGCGCGGCGGGTCCGAGCAGCCGCGTGGCGCAGCGTTAAACCGATTAGAAGCGGGCCGACAATCGAAAGTCGTTAGCACCTTAATCCGCGACGGGCGCCTTCTTTCGGCCCCGTCGTCGCCGGCTGGCGCGTGTTTGCCAAGAGCCGCCGCCGTCTCGGAATTCCGGCCCGAGGTATTTGCTCGCGAAGCCCCCAGCGCTAAGTCAGTTTGCGGAGTCGCTGTTGTCGGGGCCGCCGACTCGCGCGCTTCGGAGATCCCAGATGGAAGGGGGGCGAGGATTAACGGCGGGAGGCCCGAGAGCTCGTTATACGCGCGCCAACTTTGTTTGTCTTGCCGCGTGGAAATCGTCAATTTCGCTAGCGCCGCGGGAGGGAGCGAAGTCGGCCGTCTTCGCGCGCGCCCGAGCCTATAACGCCTCACGCTGCCTTCGGGGAGAGGAACGACTCGCCACGCTGGCGGCTCGTAATTGGCTCTCGACGTTCCCGCTGGCTTTCTTTTAAAGCTTTTAGCACTTCTGTAGGCTTTGGAAAAGATTATTATATTTTCGGGATAGCTATTGCGAAAAAAGAATAAATTAATAAATAAATTAGTAAATAAATGAACAAAATCGACGGGTTATGGTATCAATTGAATTATTTATTTGACACGGTAAAATTTATTAATAATTTTTTAAAAATAAATTTTTAAAAAAGTAGTTATCTTCAAGTCTATTATTAAATAAATAAACCAAAACGATAAGCTACGATGGCAGTTGAATTATTATTTGACATGATATGATTTATTAATAATTTTTTGAAATAAATTTTAAAGGGTCAATTTTTTGAAAATAAATTTAATTTCTGACGATGTTTCAGCTATATCACGGTAGTTCTCGTCAAGTCTATTTTAAATTATTTGATACAATATGATTTATTCATGATTTTTTTAAATGAATTTTAAAGGGACGATATTTTAAAAATAAATTTATTTTCTGACGATGTTTCGACTTCATCGTGGTCGACTCTTCAAGTTTAATTCATGACCTAAGACAATGCTCATGATTACATTTGAAAAACAAGTCAAAATTTTATAAATATAAATGTTTTGTTAATGGTCATATCAACGTAAATAAATTAATATTGAAAAATTCATTAAAACTAAGTGCTGTAATGTAAATTATTCTTATAATTTTTATTATTATAAGAATAAATAGAATACTTCTTCGTAATAATAATAAGTAAGTTTTTCATTTATTTATTTATTTATTTTTTTTCAATGAAATTCATTATATCTTTTCACACATTTTATCTTCATTCAATGCGCTTTCCTCTGAATACAGAGATAAAACTGCAAAACCAAAAAATGAATTCTTATCCATACCATAAAAAAACCTAAACAGCGATAAATCATGAAGGGGAAGCAGTCTATTATCATTACGATCATCAAAGTCACCTTCGGGTGTTTATCGGGGGGTGCTGTGTCAAATTTGACGGTTAAGGTTACAGGTCGAGCCCCCTAAGCTATCGGCTATTAAAATTTACGAGAAAATTCGTTGCCGACGCGCTAGCCAATCGCTCGTCTATTTATAAGCCGTAAAGGAGCTTTTATAGGAGCGGAAATATTCGAGCGTTTGACGCTGTCCGCTTCAACGCGCTCCCGAGTCGACTATAAGAACAGACAGTTTCGCCGCCACCCCAAACCCCCCCCCCCCCCCCATTTTATCGATACGCTGGGGCAGTCTTTGCCGAGCTTAAGAAAGCTTCCCGGGGAACTTCGGCAACTTCGACTCTATCCTCACGCACCACCCGATACGGCCAGTCGAGCTTCATTATCTCTCCCGTTTTCTTCTTTGTTTTTCAGCCCGAGTCGCAATTTCGGTCGACGAGCAAATTGGCGAAACGCGACGCGCAAACGTCAATTATCGAAGCTGCGCTTAACCATTCGAGCGCGCACCGCGTGTTTATCGTGGAAAAAAAGGTTTCAATTCGAAACGCCGCGGGATAAATGGCCCGTCGAATGAAACTGGCGCGCGGAGGAGAAGACCCGCTTTTTTTTGTTCCACTTAAAGTTGACCGCATGAATTTTTGATCGACGAGGGATAATCTTTAAGGAGCCGCCTAGGCGGCGCGTAAATTTTTCACGATTCCATTAACCGGTCGCGCGGTTACTTTTGCATGGCCAATCGACTTCGCTTTACCAGGGCCCTTCAATAATAAATGCGTCCGCAGTATCTGCGTTATGATGCGAAATTTACGCATGGTGAGCGGACATTTTAAATGAATGAAATATGAGCTGCTTTTGGCCATTGTGAACGTTCGGTACGTGCCGGTGAAAAAGTTTTTCGAATTTTCAAAGTGAACGATAATTTTTGTAATTGAGTGGTTGGTCGTATATTTTTTCATTTTAATGCAACGAAAAATACAGAAAATATGCGTGATATCATATTTTGATACGCTTTGGTAATTTGATAGGATTTTATCGCAAATTAAATGCTATCAAGTTTAAAAGTGCTCAATTCGATTTATTAATTATTTATTTTAAATAAATTATAAAGGGATACTGTTTTTAAAATAAATTTTATATATTATTTTTAACCACTTTACAGATATTTTATTTCGCTGCACGAAGATAAAAAGCACTCAAGGTTTCAATAGTTTCTCGGAAAATAAACTAAAGCTGCAATTTTGAAATAAACTTTAGTAAATTTTTCAAGAAACTATTGTAATTTTTTTAGAATTTTTGATAGAATATCATTTTTGGCGTGAGATCTATAAATGAATTATTATTGTAAATGTGCTATTTCATATTTTAAATGTTTTTTCCGCAATATATTTCACAAATATTTCATTAATTCCCCAATATGCTTATTCATTCTCTTTTGAATTATTACGAATTGAGCTATCACAGAATAGCGTGAACAAAGTGACTGAGTCACTTCCCGAATAGACTACAATTTTCACTTCCTAATCGCGATATTCCACTTCATTCATAAAACCCAATTTTCCACATTAATCTTCGCAAAGTAACAAGCCACTGGTATTCACTAAATTCCAAATAAAATAGAAGTAAATAACCCCGCCTAAATCTAAAAGTACGTAGATAAATAAACGCCCAGCCCGTCTTTTCAATCCTCGAATTTGTAAACCGCGCGGCTCGCCATTCAAATGAAACGCGGAATCGAGCGAGACGTATCCGCCCTCCCAGATTCAGAGATCCCGCAGCTCGACGGTCATGAATTCCGTATAAAGCGAAAGATCCCCAGCCTCATATTTATTTGCCGGAGTAGCGCTGCTGCGCCGCCTCGGTCCATCGGCCCGCGGCTACCTGCACACCTCTCGGCGCGAATAAAAATTCCATTAAATCTCGCCGGCGAGTATCCCCGTCGCCAGGTGGCGGCCGATTACGCGCCTCCATCTCGCGCAGTTCTATCGGGGGAGCGGGGTATGCGCTCGATCCAAGCGGCGGGATTTACGCGGGGGCGGATTTCGCGGATCCGAGATAGCGCCGACCTCGGCCTGTCCTCCGGCAAAATACGCGCGACGGCTCGGCTGGAAGACGACGAGCAAAGGAGCCGAGGAGGCGGACTCGGGTTACTCAAAGGAGCGCACACGGCCCTCCGGCCTTCTTATTCCTCCCTGCCTCTCCGCTGCTCTATCTCCATCTCCCTCTTTCCTTCTCTGTCTCTCTGGATGTGGTAAATTAAAAATGAGCCGAGCCGACGGTACAAATGGGCCGGCGCGACTCGTCATGCGACGCGGGCGATAAAAAAATTAAGGCCGCGCCGGCCGCTACATTGATAAGGCCGGATGAGACGGTTCGCCCATTTTTTTGATCGGCTTAAGGGAGCGGCTCGGCGATTTCGCGTTACTTTTTAACGAAATCGCGAGAGCGCGGATCAACCCGGGAGTCAGTCGCGTCAGTTTTTTTCGCATTTTTTTTTTCTCGCTGGCTTTTCATAAGGATTTAAAAGCTTTTTCATTTTAACAGTTTATTTTGAAAAATCTCGCATCAATTAATTTATGGCTTCTTTCGCCGAGTTATTATTCCAGTCGCATTCTAGGAGAAAGGAGAGAAAAAAGAGAGCAGCTGCTACCGCGGTTTAAAACAAAAAATTCAATAAAAGTCCGGAGCTATTTAAAACGCAGGTAAGTAAATACAGACCGTCACGTTCAGCCAACAAAATTTCAAAAAAATTATATTCATCCCCGCTTGCCACGAGTCAATTAATTTCTTGAAAAGAACAAGCCGTACTACAACCTATTCTTAAAAAAAGGAGGCTCCTCTCGTACAGCTCGCATTGTTCGCAACAATAGCAATTTTTTGCAATTTAAACAATTACAAGCTTTCGAAAAAAATCCCCTTCAATCGAGCATTCGCCTCGGAGTGCTCTCCACTTTACAATGATCCGGGCCGGCCGGAGGTAGGAAAACACGCTCCACGGGATTGACGGAAAAGCGGTGGGGGGGGGGGGGGGAGGCAAGCGAGTAAAAACGAGCTCGTCGGAGCGGGCACGGCAGCTGCGCGCACTTAATAGAGCCGCGGACGTAAATTCGGATTTAAATGCGCCGTCCGACGGGGCGCTTTTCTTAACGCTCGCGCGAAACGTGCCGCGACTTTTTCCCTCATCCGCTTTTCTTGCCTCGCGCGAGAAATTCCGACGCGGGCTCCCGCAAGAGCGCCGGGCATTATGCGAAACGCTAATGTAACGCCGCGGTCCGGATTTTATTTTTTTTTCATCTTTTTTTCTTTCGCCGTGGGACACGCCACCCCGCATCCGGCCGTGCGCGAAAAAGAAACGCCGGGAATTTTCCGATGCCGGCGAATTCAAAAGGCTTGATTAATTATAGCCGAGGGATGGATTCTCTTCTCCTTTTTTTTGCGCTCTCGGAAAAGCGAACGCTGCCGCTTGGCTGCTGATGAATAAACACGATTTCTCATCACGTTTATTTTTCTGAACTTAATAAACCTCTCCGGCGCGCGAAAGGAGCCTTTCTTTATCCTCCCCCTCTGGCTTTCTCTCTCTTTCTACCTTCTTGGAGCGACGAAAGCTTCCATTAATGACGCGTTTACGAAGTTGCTAATAGCGAAAAAACACCGGGGCTCGCTGGGTAATTTATCCTTTATAAATTAGCCTTTGTTTTTAAAAGGCGCGAGGGGGAGAGAGGAGAAAGGAGAGGCTGACGCGGCCCTTGGTCTCTTTCTCGTTATTTCATTACGTTCATTTGAGCATAAAACGTCCGGCCCGGGCGATTGAGAACGGCGTGAAAAAATCGCTCTTTGCGAGCAGCGAGTGCCACACCCTTGCTGCGGCTGCCTGGGAGCTCTCAGCCGCGGCGGACAAAGGAGTCGCGCGCGAAAGGTGAATTCAAACGCTTCTTTTTAATTAACTCTCAACTTTATTTTAAAGCGCGCGCGCATGCCTCGTGCTATAAATAAATTTGACATTTCGTTATTAATTAGCGCGGAAAGCTGCTACTTGACGTAATAAATCTTAATCAAGCGGGTATTATATAATCAACTTGATGGTAATTCTGGTAATTATCTTGGAAGTTCTGCGTGGAAAATAATAAACGGTTGAATCAACATTTTGCACAATAGACTTAGCTGTAAATTCACAAGTTATTTTACATTCATTGAAATCTGTAGATACGACCTGAAGAAATGTAGAGTGATACTGTATGTAACATCTGCATGTTTGATATAACTTTAAAATTTATGTACCTACTCTTATTACTATATTAGTCAGATGGAAAGAATAAAATAGCAAATATATTTGTAAAATACATAAATAAATAAATAAGTAATAATACATTTTTAAGGATAAATATTGAACAGTATATTTTGCTAATAAATTTTAATCAAAGCTACGTGCATTTATTCTACCACTTGGTGAAATAGACATTTTAGGTGTTGCAACTGGGCTGCGATATAACTTCAGTATTATTAAATTTAATTCCTAGATTTACATTTTACGACTGCTATTGCAAGAGCGAAGCTCACCAAAATACAATATCTGACAGTACTAAAATACAGTGTTTTCTATTCCACTGCTGTTTCCACAATACCCCTTTTTCATTTTTTTCTCATAAACATACTTTAATGTAATAGCATACTTCCAGACCAACTGTATACCGTATTAAGAAGATATATAATATATCACCGTAAACACATATACAATTCACGATAGAAATATGATGATCGTAACAAAAGAAATTCGGGGAGTACCAAAAAGCATTGTGTCGGCCCCGAGTAAAAGGAAAAATCCGGCGTCTGACTACACCCGGATATTACTACTTGCACTTGGAGCCCTAAAGCGTGGTTCATTAAAATACGATTAATTTTCCCCGCTCTCCCAGCAACAATAATTTTCCCCATAATTAACGAAGCGCCGGGGGCCAAAGGCATAATGAGGAAGGCGTAAACAGCCGAGCCAAGCGTAACAAACACGCGCGCGTCTGCGCTAATGCGTGCGCGACGCCTCCGGCCGGCGACGTATCCGCCTCGAAAACCAAAAGAAATCGGAAGCGCAATTCGTTTTTTGCGCGCATCCCCCACGGTAACTCGAACCCAGTCGTCTCGCGTTTCTCGGCTCTTCCGCGTATGGCTATCGATTCGCCCCCACTGGCGCGCGCGCGCGCCTCCTAATGGATCCTTCGATCCGCGAGACTAACGATTCGCTTGTCGGGGAGAGAGGCCCTACGCGGGGGTCTTCGGCGCCTCGAGTGGCCCAGTTAAATGATAGATCTATCCTTGATTCTCGCGCGGCTCCGAGTCGCTCGGAAAAAGCCTCGGGGGGTGGGAAGCCCTAATTCTTGACGGGGCGCCGGGATTTTTCACGCGTTTTATCGCGGAGACGATTGTTTGGTTGATTTCTCTTTTTTATTTCTTCTTTTTTTTTTCTTCGTTGGGTGAGGGCGACGCTCGTTGCGGGAGGCGACTTTTTCGAGGAGACTTGGAAGTTGGAAGTTTCTTTGATAGGCGGGATTAAGGACTTTGATGGGAGTTGGTTTTTCGATAAATTTTGGATTAAAGGGCTGACAGTCGGGATTTTACGTGACGCTGTTTTTTCTTTTTTTCTGCCAGGGGAGAAGGGTTGTTTATAAAGCATAAACTTTGATTAAAAATAAAATTGAATCGTTGGTGAACTTGTACCTGTCAATTTCGGAGTGGAAAAAAAGTTTCTTTTTTTTATAACAGTCCAGTAGATGAACTACCAAAATTCTTTTGACTATTAAAAAAAAACTTTTTTCTAAAACGCAGTTAAAAAATGTTGGTTTGTTATGAAACTATACTGGCAGACACAAGGTTTCACGGAAAATCGGATATTTGTAAATAACTGCGGAAAAACGTTTCCACACGACACCTTGGCATTTCCACTGTACAAGAACCGCTACCTGTATACAGGGGTAAATAGAAACTGTTAAAAAAAGACAAGTAAAACCTCCGCGGTTTCTTTACCTCGCTTTTATCCGCGATCCCGGGGAGATTAATCACGCGTCCTGGCTCGGCGGGTCACTCGAGACCCGAAGGAAAAAAAAGTACGATTAACATTTTGACCGTTAAAAATTTATGCCCCGGCATATATTTCCGGGTAATATTTGACGCGCGACGTTTCGTGCGAAATTTATCGTCGAACGTCGCGATGTTGCTTTTGCATAAATATCGCGCTACCCTCCTGCGGGTATATAAATTTCCGCGCTTCCCACCGAAAACTAAAGCAAAAAAATAAAAAAAACCGCAAACAAACTCCAAGGAAAAATTCACCAAGCGAAACTCGTAATCACGGCCTATATACGCCTGGAGAGAAAATCACCGTCGCGTGGGTAGGGGTGGAATAAACGTCGCCCCCGCGCCCATGACAAATACTCGTAGTTCTCGAAACTCCCGGCGATATCTACCCCCTCGAAATTTTTTCCCCGGCGCGCGATAGCTCGTCTCGCCTTTTTTTTTACGCTCCACGCGCGGACACCGGAAAGCTCCGCTCGATCGGAGGAGCGTCGCGCTCGCGGCCTTTAATCAAGTTAAAATGTACGAGGACCGGGCGAAACGCGAAAAAAAAGGAGAGGAAACAACAAACGGGCCGCTTAACGAGATCGCCGCTTTCATTTTGCCGCGCATAAATCGCGAGCGCCCGAGTTTATATCACGGCGCGACAAAGGAGGCGCAAAGACGCGACTTTTTTTGCGCGCCACTCAAATTTTTTTTTTTTGTGGATTAAAAAGGAGGGAGGGAAACAAGAGGGGGGTGTAAAGAGAAGGCACTGGGAGGATGCGGCTCTTTGTCTCGGGCGCGAACGCAAGACGAGAGCGCGTAATTACGCCGGCGATTACAGAGCCGCCGACGACGAAAATGACCCTCTCGCAGCGAGTACGAATCATTTAGGAAGGGAGTCTCGGGTCTCCCGGGTCTCCGCTTTTCGATGCTGTTACTTAGAGACGAGCGTTTTTTCTCGCCGTCCTCTTCTTTTTGCGCGGGGACAGAGTTTCTTTAAGAGGTAAAAGCTGAAACCGTTAACCCAGCTTTTTTTCGCTCGAGATTTTATTAATTGAATTAATTTACGGGAATATTTTAAACATTTTCTTAAACGGATAATTTAATTCAATTATGCATGTTAAAATTATATTACGCGAAATAAACTACTTTAGTCGAGTAAAATATCGCTTTTCCGATAAATAGAAAAAAAGTGTATTTCCACCCCACCTCGAAAATTGAGTGATTCTCCAAAAAGCACGCGACAGAAACGATAAATTACCGTGACTCTTCGTGATACGAATCCCGTTGAAATCCGAGAAGAAAAATGTAAAAAACAGACCCCACCTCCGAGTGTCCCGTTTAAAATCACATCCGAAAGTTTCATTTAAAGCCGCGAAAGCCGCACCCCTCCTTGTTAGTGCAGCTGCAGGCGATCGCATATTTTCGGTTCTCGCATGACCGCGCGGCTTCCTCTTGCTTTTCACCCGCCGGGGGAATTGGACGTCGTCGAAGCGCCGGGATTTCGGTCTTTTGAGGGTACCCGACGTTAAATAACCAAAAAAAAAGGAAAAAAAACAGCTAAAGGGACCAGGCCATGAATCAACGCGCCCTTTCGAAGCGACATTATGCCCCGATAATGCCGGAGGGCGCGGTCCCGGGGCTTACGCGGATCCCGAATGCAAATTTCGCCGATGTCCCCCCCCCCCCCTCTCCCCCCCAGGCTTCATAATGAAAGCCGGCTACTTCGCACGCTTCCCCCTCCTCCCGGCCGCTCGATTCCATTTGTTTTGATTCGATTGTAAAGCGATCCCCCGGAACAGCCGTCTACACCTGCGAACGCAATTACCACGCGGCCTGGAGTTTGGCAGGTTTACGATGAAGTTTACGGGAAATTTCCATGGGCGGCTTGTTCCACCGGCATACGGTGAGAGAGAAAACGGCTGACTTTTTTCCGGGGTTTGCTTTCGCTGAGTCTGCAACGGAGGAAAACACTGTGTTCTCGCAGATATTTAATATAATTTTTCGCGGAATGCCTTAATAAAAAATACATTTTAAATAGTTTATGAGAACAAACTGAGAGGTTAGTTTCAAGGAACACGATAGCCCGAAAAACTTCAAAAAGAATTCATTTTGATAACTCTGTGAGAATTCCAAGTAAAGAGATGTAAATGAGCCAAAAGAGTTACTTTTGTTGAAAGTCGCGTTTTTTCTGAAAGTGACGTTTTTCAAAAAGTGGATATTTTTTCCAAAAGGTGGCATCTTTGCCAGAAGTGACGTTTCTGCCATGTTTTCGCTCAAAAGTGAAATTACGCTACGCTTTTGTCAAAAGTGCCGTTTTTGTTACTGTTCTATCAAAAATGGCGTTTCTGTCAAAAATGGTGTTTATGCCAAAAGTGGCGTTTTGGCCCCTTTTTGTTCTATTATTATTAAAGCTTTATAATCTTCATTGATAAACAAATATACTTACAAAGTACGAACGAAAATTATTATTACAAAAATAAATATTTCCCTTTGAATTAACCAGTTAGAAAAAACACAAATCCAACTGGTAAAATAAAACGTGATTTTGTTACTAAAGCAAATACGAATTTTATTCAGGAAACTTTGTACAACGACGTTAGCGCGCACTGCAAAAGTGCGAGTCAGTGTTTTGCAGCAAAAAAAAGATTCACCGCTATTCTCACGGACACCGATAAAACAAATTCTTAGCCGGCTCCCCGCCGCGCGGAACAACTTTTCACTTCGCAAACCGAGGTATAGACATTACCATTATCTAACCGATATCCCCGAGATAGGAAGTTCCTTTTAAAGGTCGTGGAGGATATAGCGCGAGTTCGCGTGTCTCCTCGAGATAGAGGGAACGGGGAGGGCAGGGGGGGGCGAGGGAAAACGAGCATCGCCAACAAACGAGAGCAGCGAACGAAAATAGAGCGCGAAATCGTTCGGCAACATTTGACGAGGCCGGGCGCCTGGGAAAACTGATTACCAAGTTTCAAGCACGTCGGAGTCCTTTTCTCGCGGGCGCGTCACTTTTAATTGGACGCGTCGAGCGCGGCGAATCGAATCCGCCCCCCTCCCCTTAAGTTTCCGGCTTCTTCGCGCACTTTCGAGCGACCGAGAGGAGGAGAGCCGTTTCCGCGTCGGTAATTACGCGCCGGCGACTCTTTTGCTCGCGGCCTCGTGTTTTTAATTTTCGCCGGGGCGGCTCGTCGACGTCCACCGCCCCCTCCACTTGCTCACCCGAGGTCGATTCTTTTTTCTCGGTTTTAATATAGGGTCATCGATTTTCCACTCGCGCGTATTTCGCCTCTGTAATCATTATTTTTCCAGTCAGCTCTATTCCGATTCGATGCCTTTCGCCGGCGCCTTCTATACAACGCGCTGCTGCGCATTCGTGAAAAGAATGCATTATTTGCTTTTTTTTTTAATAAACTTTGTCTCACGCTCGGCCCTTGTCATCGCGTTCAAATTGAAAACAAATTATTTAATTTTCATGCGTTATTTAAAAATATTCCTTTCCTCCAGATTTCAAAGCTTTCGCAATGTTAACTTTTGTTAATTAAGGGAGAGTGAGGTATTATAGGAACCATAATGTTTATTTTTCGATGAAATTATTGAACAAACTTATTGAATATAAATTTTATTCAAGAAAGTTCTAATCAAGCTTTTTTAATTTTTATTTTGTTCTTCGAATTTTTATTAATGTCCCACACCGAAAAAATAGTAGTTTCAAGTAAATATGTCTTTAAAACCACGAAGTAGATTTATAGTTTCAAAGATATATTTACGCAGAAAATCTTTAAAGAAATATTTAGTTGAAATAGCTTTAAAAAAGTTTGCACACGATCAAGACTTATTTTAGCTCTAAAAGCATCTTCAACCAACGCACAATCTATATAGATTGATGCTTCGAAGTAAAAAGGAATATCTAAAAATCAAGTGTCTATATACCCTGGAGCATCGAGCGTGTTGCACCAAGGGCCCTGGAAGATAATCAAGACACGCAACACTCGCTCTTCAAACAGCCCATGAAATTAATAAGCCTGCAAAGCCGAAAATTAAAAAACCCTCTTATACGGGAACGTTGGATGCAGGTCGAGCGTCCGGGCGCGCTCGCCAGCACCCTCGTTTCTCTCCTTTCCGACTACCTCCTCTCCTCTGCACTCTGCCCCCCCCCCCCTCCCGCAAGCTCTTCAATCTTCGCTCTCGCCTCCTCTCGTTCCCTCTCGATTTCCCTCGACATGAACTCACTGCCTCTCCGGGATGTCCCTTCGGCGAGGACGCCTCGTACTCAACGTCACTTATATGCACGTACATTTGTGTGCGTGTGTCTGTGCAAGATACGCGCGTGTCGCAAGTCTGAATGGAGAGCGAGACGGCCGTCGCGCGGAGTGTCTTTTCCAGGCCGCGGCGAAAGAATGTAATTTAAAAAGCAATTAAAGATGTTGACGGGCCTCCGGGGAGCGACGCGCGGCCCGTTTCTGCCTATACCGCCCCGCAGCCCTGATGTACCGTTTAATCGATATACCCCGGGCGCTACTCAACGCGGCGAGCGATCCCCCCTCGGCACGCGCGCGCGCGACGCGCTCTAAGGAAATTTCATGCGGGGAAGGCTTTTTCTTTTTTTTTTTCATCCCAAGGCTTATCGGTCGAGTAATATATTTTATTTAATTTCATCTCTCGACTCGATTTTTCGCTCCTTTTTCTCCCGCGCGAAAAGAAGCCGTAAATATTTCCTTAGGTCAAGATAAGCCGGGGAAGGCGAGTTCTTTTTCCGCGGCGACCTATAATATCACGGAAATTAAGTGCAGGAGAAAATCTCGAAAAAGTCCGTCTGTTTTTAAGATAATGAAAAAAAAAGAGACGACGGTTATAGCGAGAAAATTTTTTATTAAATTGAATCGACATTGAAGCGGTAGTTGTCGAGATACGATGACGCAACTAATTGGATTGTGTAATCAGCGTGTTCTGTTAAAAACACTTTGGTGAATTGAATTCTAATACGGAGGGGATAATCATATGCTTGTGAAAAAAATACTAGAAAGAAAGCTCGACTTGTTTTTTCTTGTAATAATTACGTTTTTTTAATTTTCCGAGTACGTAATTAATAGTTCATTAAAGCTCTTTGAATCCCCTCTAGTGTAATTTTCATGAAAAAGACCTGTTTACACGTAGGTACTCTGGTATCAAACGGTAAAAGAGTATTTAACACAGTAAATGGAAAAAATCGAACTGCAATTAAAATCTTACATAAAATAGAAAAACGAGCTTTCACTCCTGGTTCTAGATAATCCACTGTGCAATCTTCTCATTCATATTATTCAACCATGCGGTTTCACAGATTTACACAGCGACTAGTTGTTACAAGCTTAATTACATGTTAATAGAGATTTATTATCTTTATTTTTAATATAGTAAAATTTTACCATTCTTCAGGCAAATTTTTATTTCATGCATGATTCGATTATTAAATAACAACGAAACCAAGTTGTCAAAATTATTCAAAAATTAATTAAAAAATATAATATTCCTTTGAAACCAGAGCTTCTACTGCTTTTGAACAGAGAGAAAATTACGTCTTCTCGATTGTTAAATTAATTTTCAATAATTGTACTTTGCGTTTATTTACAGTACAAAACGCACTATGTTAGTATTTTCAGATTACATTTTGGTCAGACTGAGTTTATGTTTGAAATAATATTATATTTAGATATTTTATTCAATTGATGATCAGAACAGTAACGTTTATACGTTTTTAATTAATCATATTGATTTTTATGTCTGTATTCAATGAGATATTATTTATATAAAGTATTTACACCAACATGATAGTTTTCAATTTTCATAAATATACTGCAAATTACAAAAAAAACTATAATTCTATTTTATTCTAAAAATTCCATTAAATTTTAATCCAGAAAGTAACGATAGTTATATCAACATTACAAATCACCGTTCTCACTTTCGTTACAAAACGTTTCCCCCACCAACCCTTAGTCCCACTGAAAGAATCTTAATCATCGCTCCTCCCCCAAAAATCCGAAGCGCCACGGGGTACGAGCGTCCGCGAGCGCGGCATTAGCCCCGTCCCCGCGGGTTAGTTCCGCATCGCTAATGCGCTTCGTTAGCGCGAGGGCCGCGCGGCACTCGATCGCGCACGCACCAGGGGGTCCGTAGAGGGGGCGGAGGAGGGGGGATAGATATTAGCGCGCGACACTCAAATATACGCGCGCGCATTAGCGGCCCCCGCCGGCAGGAGATTGGATCGCCGGGGCGCAATTTATGCAGGTGCGTGCGTAGATTACGCCCGGGGCGGCGCGTCCGGCCGCGGGAATTTAAGTAAAAGCCCAAACAGCCGACGCTCGCGCGCGTATTTCACGGAATGTTTCAATTAAGCGAATTAGGCGCGGCGCGGCGGCCGATAAAACGAGCGGGAGTGCATATTGGGCCGCGGCACGCAGGGCTCGCCGCGCGCCACCGAAAGGTGAAGCCGGCTTAGAGCGAGGAAGGAGCTTTCGCCCTCCGCCCCTTCAAAAGCCGCGCCGCGAGCTTTGCGCCACCCTTTACCTACTCTCTTCTAGCCCCTCCGCGGCGTTCTTGCCTCTCGCCCTCCCCCTTCCGAGACTTCCGCTGGCGCGCGGGGGAGTAATCTCTTATGCGCCGGAGGTTTTACGCGCGGGAAGCACTCGCAAGCGAGCTTTGGGCGAGTTCCCGGCCGGAAGCTTCGCGAAACGGTGAAATACGCGATGTCGCGACTCGCGCGGCGACCCGGAGTGCCGTTACAGCGGCGCCACGCCGATATTGCGATGCACCTTTTTTTTACGCGCGTGAGTTGATAAGAGTTCGAATTTTTTTTTTTACAATTTGTGGTAAATTTTGTTGATTCTCAGAAAGGTGCTCGTTTACACCTTTATTTTTAAATGAAACATTATTTAAGTATTATATTTATGTATTTTTGAATAAAAAGTTTATTTAATTTAGCGATAAATTATGTTTCACGAAGCTGTACGTGCCAATGAATTGGCAGCAGTTTTTTATTTTAATAATGGATCGAATCATGAAATTAATATTGCTCCAAATACATAAAACAATAAGTTTATAAAACATTTATAATACGTTGTTCTTTGTTATTATTTTCTATATTGTTCTTCGTGCTACATTTCCGCAATTCGTTAGGAAATTAAAAAATTGTTTAAATGTGTGAGGAGCTATTAATGCTCAGGAATTTAATTTATTTTTGCAGAAATATCTTTTCAATCAATATTTTAATATAATATATTACAATATCCTCTCTTAAAAAAGAGATGGGCGGATGTTGTGAAGCCTATTTATGACGAGCGTGATTGGACGACGTTAACTACT
>JAXIUT010029229.1:0-15389 GCA_035586675.1 Eurytoma californica | reverse complement strand
AAATCAGCTGATTTATCGTGTCAAAACGTCAGTTGATTTGTCACCTGACGAAATCATCTGATTTTTTTCAGCAGGGTATAACAATACCATTGCATTCCGGTGTATTTTTCACTAAAATTTATAGTCAAGAGTATTCCTTAAAGCACATTTCGAAAAATTAGAAACAAGTATCCGACTAAAAACAACCAATTAATTATCCTAACAGCTTTATATTACCTTTTTATTTTTATATGAAGGATCAAAGTAATGTATATGTAAGTGAATTATTCACTAGGAATTTCTGCCGCAAAGTGATGTTATTGCGCGCCGCAATATTTAAAATTATAAACAACTTTCAAGGTGTAATTTCATGGACGCTGCTATTTTCAAAAGAAGCTGAACGCTCTTGTTTCACTTTGAGGTTATGATGCCGCGGAGTATAATCTTCACTTTGTGAATTCACAATTCACAAATAAAATAAATGAAAACATTTTAAATTCTTTTAAAATACATAGATTGAAAATATACCCTTTCATTGAACCTATCGTCGATCATTCTATGCATATTATGCGTATTTATGCATATAAAGGTAGTCGATCACATGACTGACATGACACATTCGCATTATACTATTATCGCACTTGCATCGTAATATACTATTATATTATATTAGGCTACGTCCATGCATATATACCTGCAGCAGTATTGAAAAGTATATATATAACTAACTACAATGAAAATAAAGGAGGGGAGGCGGGTTAAGACGAGATCGAGAATAAAATTGGTTTATATAGATGTATTCAGTATAATAATTGCGTACTCTTACGTAAATATTGCCAAATAAAAAAGCGTCATATTTTTTTTTATTAATTAAGTTTATCTCTGCAGGGTGTTAGCCTGCAGAAAATTGCAGAAAAATGCCCTGTTGAAAAGGTTTCATAAAATTCGATAAAAAGGTTCAGAAACCTCATAAGATGCGATAAACTTTTATCAGGCTTTCTGCGGTCTTATGAGGTTTCTGCATCTTTTTATCGGATTTTAAAAAATCTTTTCAGTAGGGTGACTGCAGAAATTTCTTCAGAATTTTCTCCAGAAAAAAACTGCAAAAATTTCTTCAGAATTTTCTGCAGACTTTTCCTACGGGCACCTTTTACTATTACATTAATTTAATAATTACAATTTTTTTACTGCCATATTTAAATTCGAGAACATGAAGTTTAATTTCATATATAAGCATTGCTCCTTAAAAAATGTATAGGCCTACACTTCATTTAAATTCTTGAATTTTTAAAAGTCAATTATTATACTCCCTAAATGGACTCCCACTTTTTTTTTATTAAAAAAATTCACAGTTCATCTACTTCAATTTACACTTTTTATATTAATTTTTATTTAAATTTATGTACAATTACCTATTTTACACACAGGAAAAACAATGAATGTTGATTATTTTGAATGTAATAATTCTTATTCCGCATTTTATATTTTTCTTTTTACCGCGTGCTTTTTAACAAGTACTGTACATAATAGAACACACAGTAGTTTTAACTTAATAAAAAAATATTTTTTAAAAGCTAAATCTACTGTGGATTTGTCCGTATATTAACTATAGTTACTACAAGATCTGTGAGTGTATTGAAGTGTTAATTGATCTCACTTTATTTTATCTGCCTGTATGAAATTCTTATACAAATTGAACTTAATAGAACTCGAACCGTTATTGAGTTAAGGCTTGTAAAAAGATGTAATAATAATCGTACAATTAAATCTTATCCCTTAATAAAAAAAAATCTATGGCTTTTTATAGTTATTAATATTTTTTCTCGAATCTCAATGGTTTGAAGCTAGCTATTTTTTTTTTTTTTTTTTTACAGTATTGCTTTTTGATAGTAAAGGTAAGAAGAATCTTCGTTTGTAAAGCGTAGTGCACCTGATCTAAGAAGTAAACCATAATCATAAATTTATTATTTTTTAAGAGGGTGTCTTGGTGGAAAACATTTTTGTTTAAATGTTTAAAAGTATTGCAAAGTGTGTACTTCTGGTCTATTATGGCAGGAATTAAGAACACTTTTAAACGAAAATTTTTAAGCGTGAATACAAATTTTTAATTAAAAATGGATTTTTTTAAATTTCAAATTCGATTAAGTAATTATAAGTTTCCCCCATTTCTGTCTAAAAATATTTAAAAATGTTCAAAACTGCTATTTTGTGACGATAATGTATTCGCTGAAAATACAAATATTTTTGTTTAAAAATATTCAAAAATGATGAAAAGTGTTGAAATAGTTGTTTTTCAACACTTCTAAATACTTTCGAACATTTTTAATAAAAAATTATTTCCACCAGGAGAGAGCAAGAGAAAGAGAGGGGATGTAGAACGACTGATGTTCAATTATTCCCCTCTTTTTCTACAGCTACAATTGAGTGAGTATACTGTAAGAGTATGTGGGATATTTCCCAGTGAAATCACTAAGTACGCTTCGCTGTACGGACGAGCACGCATACGAAGAATTTCAGTTGCTCTTAGGTTGCGCACACGTGTGTCATCGGTAGCATCACTGCAATCAGCGATGTGACCAATATCAGTCTCTTTATAGTTCTCTGTCATCGGCCACCGGTACTTGACTAGCGGTATTTGCAATTTTTACTTTATTTATCGGAGGTGCATCCCATTGCCAAATTGTATAATGACTGAGCGAACCAATTACGGTAAGTTAAATTTTATTAGTATAAATAAAAGTATAGTTTTATGGTCGCACAAGTCGTTCAGTGACTGCACTGAGATAGCTATTTAAGTTTGCTCTTTTGATGCATCATAAAGTCGTCATATTTCTCTCACACGAGACTTGCCATTTAGCTTGATTCTGCATTTTCCATAATGTTTAACTTATATTTGTGAGAATCTCTTTCTCTCTAGTCGACGATGATTAAGTCTGATTATTTGACTTGGCGTTTTGGCCAGAAAACTGTGATAATTATTTATTAACCGCAATTGTTAGTTTTACAAAAGTGTTACAAATTGTAATTTTTTTTTTATTTAAGTAGTTAGGCCCTTGAATAAATTTAATGAAAATGAATTTAATCGAATTTATTGTATATTTTTATCGTATACTTACACTATCGTATATTATTGTATACCTATTGTTTATTTACGTGTATATTTTTATTTATACTTTTATTTTGCATTTTACATTTTTGCTTCCAAAGCGAATGGAGGATCTTCTATCTATCTATCTCTCCCCGCGTATTTTTATGCCTCTGTTATACTGCTTTTTTTATTAACGCATTTCTGCAGAAAATTTATATGATTTATTTTGCTATTTATATTTCAGGTAAAAAAATAAATTATGATCCGTTATGGCAAGGACCATTACAAAAGAGACGATCAGTTACAGATTTTTTCTGTTTGGTATTTTTAGGAATTTTTCTCATTATCTGGTTTATTGTTGCTATAATTGGTAATTTACTCCAAATAATCCTGTTTATATCCAAGTCTCTACAACTATTGCCAAAATGTTTAAAATGTTTATCAAAGTCCAAAACACATTTTTGAACGATCATATACTTTAATTTAGATTATAATTCGAGATTAAAAAAGAAAAGTTTTAAAAGTGTAATAAAACGTACAACTGTACATTTCCAATAAAAGGTACGCCGAAATAGCAAGAGTTTTAATCCATCCAACGTGTGCCTACAAACCGATAGCAACGTTATCTTTTAACTTTTCATTTCAAATGCTCGCAAAAATTTCAAATTTAACTTCCTAAAGTATTTTCAAAACGCATTAAAAAATGTTTCTCAAAAGTTATATTATAGGTAAATATTTCCAATGTGATCCTTCGAAACACTTTTTTAACATATAAAAATTGCCCTATTAAATTTATATTTCGCTGTATGCGAAGTTCTTTGCACTTTTTGCAAATTTTTGAAATACCGAAACTCTCAAACCGCTGACAATAACTTTTGTAAACGTTTCTAAAGTATTTCCATTATTTTTCAAATATTATTTATTCAGTAAGGTTTTTTTTACACATTGTGGAAACGTACTTTTCAAGCAGTTTTTTTAATCAATAAAAAAATCATTTTGAACAAGAAAAACACATTAACAGTGACTGTATTTGACATATTTATAATAATTCCGTGATGTACTGTTACTTGTTTATTAAGTTATTTACTAATCTTTTATAACTATAAATTTTAATGTTTATAAAAATTAAGCAGCGTGTTTACAATTATATATATTCATAATTAAATAATATTGGGGCTAACTGATATAATTTTTAAAAGTCATAAGAACTCGTTAGTATGCTGTTGTAAAGTATGCACAAGAAATTGTTAGAGTTAAGTCATAACAGTTGCCGCTTGTTATGCAAACGATTAAATATTATGCAACATAATCAAAAATTCCTCATTTTGTTTTCAGTGTATGAATTTTTATTATAGAAAAAAACGAATTACTTTTAAATAAAATAACGTAAACAAAAGTGTGTATTGACTTATAAATAAAAGGTTCTGCAGATTTATGCACGCGCAACGAATACTAATTATGAACTACATTTATTTCTTTTTTATTGTAGCTTTCTCTATTGGAAATTTAAATAATTTAATCCCACCTGCAGACAGCGAAGGTCGCAGATGTGGCGTCGATGTCGACGTAAAGCAGCATCCTTACTTGTTATTTTTTGACATAACTAAATGTAACAGCTCTTGTTCCACGACACAAGTCTGTCTGCCTAAGTGTCCAAGTACCAGTTTTTTATATAAAAAGGATGCTATTCAGGATGTCAAAAGTCTACTGCCAAAACTAATATGCCAAGCGGATATTGATGTACAATCAATTGATACTTGGGACACGTTAGACAAATATATGGAGGAAGAAAAGTGTGCTAAATTGTATTTGGAAAGTAAGTCCATCTTTAAACGGTGCATCCCTAGGCGAATACCCGATGAATTCAAGAACGAAATTTCAAACGAAACTGTGGCTCAGTTAGAAAAAATTTTAAATGTACAAGCGGGCAAGGAAAATTTGTTAACCAACGCGTTACAAGGATTCTCAAATTTTAAGTGAGTACTTTTTATAAATTCATAAGTGTACGAATTGTTTCTTCAGTCAAATATTGAAACACATTTTGAATATATTTCAGATATAAATTAATTGGATTTACTCTATTGGCTTGTGTATTATCCATCGTTTATCTATTTACACTGAGATGGTTTACAAGATTTTTTGTTTACCTTTCTATATTTTTGGTGTGCGTGCTGATATTCTTTTTGATATGTCGAGCTGCTATAGGCTATTCTTTGGATAAAAATAGAACAGACGCATTGACGGGACTGATTGTATTGGTAATAATGTTTGTTATGGTAATATTATTTGCTATACTTTTTTGGCGTAAAATCAACGTTGCTTGCGAAGTAATTAAAGAATCTTGCAAGTAGGTCAATTATTTATCTAATTTATATAACAATTTTTTTATTTGTTTTCACGAACTGGGTAATATAAATGTTTTTGTTTGCAGAGCAACATTGTGTCTTCCGTTGACTTTAGCTTTTCCCATAGTTCCAGTTTTAATGTACATAATCGTAATATTGATAGGGGTAGCTGTAATCTTCCACTTGATGTCTATAACTGAAGACATTTTTAAGGTCAAAATGACAAATGATGGATGTAGCTGCCCCTCGAGTCTACAGTACGATGATGGAGCTGTTTGTGATCAAAATATTTTTACGAAAGAATGCAAAACGAAGGCAAATATCACGTGTTTTAAATCGGGATGCCGTTTCTTTGATTCAGTTGTACCTGCACACGTTGTCGTAATGCACATCATCAACGGATTCGGTCTTTTCTGGTTGATATCGTTTATAACTGCATTTGGTCATATGGTGTTGGCCGGAACCTTCGCTGTGTGGTACTGGACGTTAAATAAAAAATTTGTTCCTAAATATGCCTTACTAAGCGTTATGAAAATGACAGTGAGGTAAGTTAAGTTACCCCTTCACAATTTTGATTGAAATTAGGATTGAATCACCACCTTTAAAAGCAGCTTCTTATTTTACCGCCTCTAACAAAGAGAAGCCGATTTCGAAAAGGCCTATTTTAATTTTCCATTTTTAAAGCACTAGAGAAAAGTAAACTCTCCCAGAACCTGATAAACTTGAGGTATCATTCGTATGATATACCTTAAGTTTATCATGTTTTGGAAAAGTATACTTTACTTTAGAGCTTAAAAATTGGCAAATTAAAATAGGCCTTTTTTGAAATGTACTTTTCTTCGGTATTAGAGACTGCGGCGTGCAATTCCAAAGCCGCATAATCTTTGTGGAGATTCTGTGAATATGAATCACCGGATTCTGCAAGAATGGATATCAGTAATTTGGAAATAATCATTTTTTTAGTTCGCAGTTAATGAAAAGCAGATATCAAAAGCTGACTTTTTAAGAAATCGTAGATCCATATGAATAAAGACTCTAATGAACGGGGGATGGGAATATATTTTTAACAGAAAATTGTCCTATGATTGTTAAAATTTGTCACCTATATTTACAGGTACCACTGCGGCTCATTAGCACTCGGTTCGTTAATACTTATAATCGCTAGAGGAATCAGTGGCATTGTACAGAATTTAAAACGAAAATCGAGCGCCAGAAGCGCCCTACTCGAAATTCTTAGTTGCGTCGTTGATGCTTTAGAATCTGCTCTCAAATTTTTGACACGTTACACGTATATTATGGTTGTTATGCATGGACAAAATTTGATGACGTCGGCAAAAGATGCTTTTAACCTTCTGATGAGAAATGTTTTTAATTTTCTCGTAATAAATAAAGTAAATATTTATTATATTCTTATAAATATATAATATAAAAGCATTATGTAAATTTCTGGGTAATATTTACAGATTACGGACTGTGTATTATTTTGCGGAATATTTTTGGTAACTGGATTGACAACCACATTTACTTGGTTGTCCTGTGATTCTTACTTAAACGAAGAAGTGATCGATGATAAAAAATCAACTGAAATGTTTATTCTTCTCACAGTAACTGGAATAACATCTTTTTTTATCGTTTATATGGTAGTGGACGTATTAAGAACCGCTATTGATACTATATTTATTTGTTTCTTCGAAGACTCAGAACGTAATGATGGTTCCGAAGAAAAGCCATATTTCATGTCATTCAAACTTCGAGAATTGTTGCAAAAATGAATATTGTGTCCCTTTGACATATTTTGTATATAATAAAGCAATAAACATATTTTTTAAATATCTGTAAAATTATTCAAATAAAATAGACATACTATTCTCAATATTGTTCTGACTTAGAGGAACGTTGTGGGAAAAAGCCAGATATTTTAAGGCTAAAAAATATTATCAGTTTAGGTTTTACAAAATTATTATTATCAGTTCGACATATATTTTATTATAATAAAAAAATTAGAAGAATCCTTTTTCCTTCTTACAAGCGTTATCCGTTGCAAGAAACTAAGGTACATAATTGATCAAGTTAGTTAAAATAAATAATTGAATAATACTTTTTTCTTAATTTCTCAATTTTGTAAATAATTAAAATGTATTGAAGTGGCAAAATGAATCATTCAAAATTTCTATTTTTAATATCATTATTTATTGTCAAAATTATATAATTATATTATTCACGCAATTATACAAAACGAAATAAATATTTTATTATGTTTGCAACATATTAAAAGTAAATGTGCTGCTTTAATTTTCCAAATCGTTGAAAATAGCTAGTATTTGAAATGTTCACAATACAAAAATTAAAATTATGTTTTCATTTACTGCCTTCGGAATCTCTCGTAATTCTGAAACATAAATCATTTTACACTTATATTTTTTTACGTAATTTAAACAAAAAAAAAATAAAGTAAGCGATAAAATCTTACGAATTTTGCAATTTGAAATAGATTTTCGGCCATTGAGGTACCCGTTTGTTGTACCATATTGTAAAATATACCACTACTTTGTTGAAGCAAGTTGTAGGGATGACCAGATTCCTGAAAAATGATTAACCGTCATAAATGTTGATAATATCAGTATTATCCCAGTAGAAAATGTCGATATGGATGCCCTTGTATAAATACATAGATTCCACGTGGATTCCATACGAATCAAATGGAATCCAAGTGGATTGAATTCCTTAGACATGGATATTTTCAACTGGGATGTAAAGACTTTTCAGATATTTAAAATTGATATCATTTTCTTCTCTTAAACTAAGGATAGTACAAAAATTATTTACCACAACTTCTCCAGCGTCCATTACAAGTATCTTGGTACAATCCATAACTGAATTTAAGCGATGAGCAATTATAAGTACAGTACAATCGGCAAATTTCTGACGGATGGCTTTCTGTATGACTTCGTCAGTTTGTGGATCAACATTAGCGGTGGCTTCATCCAGCACCACTACCTTATTATTCCTAACAATAGCGCGGGCCAGACAGAGCAATTGCCTCTGTCCAACACTAAAATTCGTCCCACCCTCGGTAACACTTGTATTTAAACCTGAACCGGACTGCAGGTAATCTTTCATATCCACGTCTTCCACAGCATGCCACAGCGCATCATCCGAGTATTCCTCTAATGGATCCAAATTTGTACGCAACGATCCGGCAAATAACATCGGCTCCTGTGGTATAACACTAATCTTAGAACGTAAATCGTGCAGAGCCATCTTACTCGTATCAACATTGTCGATGTAAATTTCTCCTTGAATATCAGTCAGACGGAACAGGGCATTTATTATTGAAGATTTTCCAGCTCCGGTTCTTCCTACTATGCCGATTACTTCTTTAGGTTCGATTGTGAAATTCAAGTTTCTTAAGGCAGGGTTTTCTCGACGGTCGTAAGTTAAGCTGACATCTTTGAAACAAATTTGACCTCTTTGCGGCCATTTTTCCGGCGTTTCATTTCCTTGGGATCTTTCCATTAATAATTCTTCTTCAGGCTGTAATCCTTTAGGCATTTTGTTCGCTTTTATATTTGGTAGTAAAAGTTCTTGCTCGAGTTTTTTGTACTCCAGAATTCGCTCAACCGAAGTCATTTGAGTTTCTAACTCAGTCGCTTGTCGGACTCCCCATCGCACCACTCCAGTCAGTAATATGCACTGAGTAATAACGAGACCTACATCTCCGACTAATGCAATATCTTTTAGCGATAGCAAGCTATATATGACTAAACTAATAAATGCCGCGCAAAGAAAATCTATGTACATTTCGAATGCTCTCGATCCGGAAAAAAATATAAACCAAGCTGATGAATGTAAATCCTGATAGTTGTCAAATTCGTTGGTTAATATTTGTTGTGCATTCAAGGCTCTGATAGTTGTTAAACCATGTACACTGGCACTCAGATGATTAAAAACAGGCGATCGAGCTAAAATTTTATTACTATTATTACTATATTATTAGAGAGGACAAATATGTAGGTAATATTTATCAAAATTTTACGGAATCGTCTCACTTATTCTTTCTAATCTTTTAATTGATCGGCTCGTTTTTATGTAAAACAATGTCATAAAATATGCAACTACTGTTATAACTAGTGCAGAAATAAGAGACCATGGACTAACACTTGCAACAATGCCCACTACAGCAATCGCAAATAAACTACTTTGTAAGACATCCGATATTTTTTCTGGAATATTAGTATCAATAATTTCCACGTCCTTAGAAAACCTAAAATAAAATTTAACTTCATTATTTAAATCTCGACAGTTTATTTAACTAATCCACTTGTTTATAAATAATAATGTTATCGACACTACCTGTTCATTATATGTCCAATAGGGTTTGCATTAAAGAAGGCCATCTTTGCTTGAATTACATTGCGAAAAATAGTTGCGTGAAGGTTCTTCGAGCTTTTCATGCACATATGACTGAAACTGTAAGCTTGCGCAAATGCAACTAAAATGGAAAATATTATACTTGCACCATAAATGTAGATATACCAATCGCGACCTCTAAGAAGTCCTACACCATTAAAAGACGAAAAATTTCTCCCCTGTTCTTCAACAATAACCCAATATGTGATAAAATAGTCAGCACCACTTCTGGAGATTTGGCAAATTGTTGATATTACAAAAACAAGTAAAATTAGAAAATTATTGCGCACTGCTTTAAAATACTGCGAATAAATTTTCCACGAAACACTACCCGATGTTCTACTCTCCGTTGGTTCCACTTCCTCGGCATTATTTATCTTTCCGGTCTGCACTTCGTCTTTTTCTGCAAGATTTTGCCTGCTCTCAGATATTTCATCACATATCTTCTCCTGCTGTACTATTTTCATTAAGTTAACGCCAGAATTGACTAGACTGGTGTAGGTTCCATCGGCCAGCACAGTACCATTGCCGAGAATAATGATTCTGTCGACATATTTCAAGTAGTGAAGCTGATGGGTAATCAGAACGACAGTTTTGTCCTTCAAAAAAGATTTGACGCAATCCTCGAAGATACTCCTTCCAACTTGCGTATCGACGGATGAGAGAGGATCATCTAATAGATAAATGTCAGCCTCATGGTACACTGCCCGGGCCAGATTGATCCGAGCACGTTGTCCACCGCTCAAATTGATTCCCTTATCACCTACCAAAGTGTTCTCCCCATGAGAAAGTAACTGGAAATCTCGTTTCAATTGACACACTTCAATGACTTTATTGTAGCGATCTTTATCCATTGGTTTGCCAAAGAGTATATTCTGCTTGATAGACGAAGCGAACAGCCACGGCTCTTGGCTAGCATAGGATATTTTTCCATTCATCTTTATTTCACCTTGTATGTCGGGAATCTCACCTAATATTGTATGAATCAGGGTAGTTTTTCCAGCACCTACTTGCCCAATTACAGCGGTAAGTGAGTCAGATTGTAATTCAAATGAGATTCCCCTTAACGATTCGAATTTCGATTCTGAATTCCATTTGACGGTCACGTTTCTCAGTAATAATGAAATCTCATCATGGGTTTTTAAGTTCACTTCACTACGGTTTGCGAGAGATTCTTGTTTGATTTCATTTAGAAGCAAAAATATTGTCACACGCTTTACAGATACTAAAGCTTCCGAACAGAATTTTGTACCTATAAATAAATATACTTCAAGTAGTAGTATAATATCTGTAATAACTAAAATATTTAACTTAAATAATAATACTTTACTCAAAGCGAAACCACGATAAAAAGATAAACGCAATACGTAGTAATAAGCTATAACTAAATAAACTTTTCCAGCGTTTATATTATTTCCGAACAAAATGTAAGATATCACTGTTGTAAAAAGGCAAATTCGTGGCACGAAATCCTTGCAACACTGGCTCATTTCGGTGGCTATCAAATTGTTTCGTATGCTCTGGACCTCTTTCCTGAAACAATCATTTTACCAGAATATTTGTATTAGGGGAGAGTGACCCAGTACCGCGACCCATAGCCTTTTGAGCTCTAACTTTCGATTGAATTGATGAAAAATAAAATACAAAAATGGAATTTCTTGTTTGAAATACCCTCTTTTAAGTGCAAAATTTTATTTTTATGATTATCGACATTTAGGAGCTTTTTTTAACAAATTTTTTACATCATAAAAAGCGCTTTTGGAAATTACCCTTCTATTTAAAATGCATATATGTATATAAAATTATTATAAGAGAGCGTTGAAGTAACGTAGCAGCTCAGAAAAACGTTGAATGCTCAATTGTTACAATATGGTAAAAATGTTATTAAAAGAATTTGGAAACAAAATATTTAATTGTCTTTTCAATTAAACGTTTCAACGCAGTATTCAATTATAGCCGAGAGTCTTGCCTTCTATCCCACTATACCACGTTTATGATTGTGCACATTATTTACACTTGTTTTTGAAGTATAAATTTGATATAAATAAATACTGAATGTATTAAGTTAAACTAAATTTGCAAGTTATAATTATGCTTCATTGTGTAATCATTAATATAAATAATTATGCACTTTTCATATCGTTTTCACTTTACCTATAATCGTCTCTTCTTGTTTAGAGACATTATTCCTCGATAAAATTTGAAATAAATGAATAAAATGTTTTTTGTTAGTATTTAAATAAAATATGCAGGCGGTTTTCGGCAACTAAAAAATTTTACAGTATAATGTCCTGTTCAGGAACTAGCTAGAGTACGCGTTACTTCGGGGTCGCGTTTTGAAGCTTCAGACTTGTACGAAACGACTACGTTTTTTTTATTTATTTTCCTACACACAAAATGTACACAACGAAAATGTCAACGGCGGGATTTTTAGCTCCTGAAATGTCAAAACTTAGTTTTCTGTGCCGGTCTCGGAATATGAATTAATATTCGAGTAGATTGATAAAAATTCACGTCAATTAAACCACCATGTATCTCAGAACGCTAGAAATCCATGGTGGGCGGTACCGGGCGATGGGCGACGCTGGGCAACTATCCCCTATATTATTATAGCAAACATTTATAGATATTATCATATTTACTCTCGAGCTTTATCGCTGAGGCATGAAAATGGTTTTTCCCAGGCATACATTTTGATGATTTTAATACCGCTAAGAATTTGATTGGTTAATCTTAAACGTTCATCTGCCCGATCCGTAATTTTCTTCATAAAATACGAAGCCAGTTTTCCATAACATCCTGCGTAAAAGAAAGAATGATATAACACAGCATAATACGACAGAAACTTATAAAAAGAGAGTTAGTGTAATTATCTTTACTAAAAATGGGAATAAATAACACAAGGATGGCTATTCCTGGTAAAGCAGCCAGGCCTACTTCTCTGTATAGTAAATACGAAATAATAGCAGTTTGGATAGGTGCTATCCATATATAGTGCGCTGTCAGAACTGAACAGTCTAATCTACTGACATCATTACTTAGAAGATTAATCATCTAAAAATTATATTTATTTTTGCAAAAACAAAAGTGAACGAGATAATTTTGTTTGCAATAGGTTTAATCACGCATTTACCTGTCCAATGCTAGTTTTACCTTCCGCTTCAACTTTCGTAATATTCAGGACTTTCCTGTACATAAGTGAGCAACATGCAACTCTGATCTTCATGCCTATGTGCAGCAGTCCTTGAAAAATAAAGTGAGTCATCAAGGCATCAAAAAAAACTCCAAGTACAATACCCGTACCCCAGTAATAGACTTCCCTACTGTCTCCTGTGTGATTTTCGTGAAAGCATTTTAATAGATTGGCTAAAAATAGCGGTTGAGTGGTTCTGCAAACAAAAATCGCATGGATTTTTATCTTTCGGTGGGTAAAGATCCACTTGATAAAAATGAATAATTAAAGTTACTTTATGACTAATTCCACGATACTTAAGATCAGACCAAATACCATGGTGTCGCGTCCAAAACACCTCGCCAACACTCTCAATAAACTGGGAGTTCTTTTCACTTTTTGTTTTGAATTCTGGCACCTTTCTAGTTCCTGGGTCCATAAACGGGATATTCTGTTACCTAAGAATTGACTCGAATGCTCATCAAGCACAGAATAGAGATCTGATACTTCCAAATCCCGTTTATATCCCATAAGGAATGTTCCAAGCAGCCATCTGACATTATAATTACAAAAAATTTCTCTGTATAGATATTAGTTAATTGTAATATGTAACAGTTTTAAAAACTGTATTTGTAATTCTCTTTACAAAGCATGAATAAAAAAAAGTTCAATGAAGTGCATTGATTCAAAATTATGTTTTCCCTGTTAAAAAAAGTGTATTGAAAACGATTAAAATTGATTAAAATTGAATCGAATTTAATAGTGTATCTGAAAACCAATTTTTACATTTTATTTCGATTAATATCCTATTAAAAATGATAGAAGTCAATTAAAAGCGATTGAAATAATTTGAAAGAAATTAAAGCTTTATCGTTTTTAATAGGATATTGATCGAAATAAAATGTAAAAATTGGTGTTCATTTTCACTATTAAAAATCGATTCAATTTTAATCTTTTTTAATCTGCTTTTTTTAACAGAGTTTCTTTTTAGAAAAACATTTTTGTATAAATATACCTGCAGGTAAGGATCGACATCAGATTGGCACCCTTTCTCGGATTTGTGACTGACTTCTTTTTATTTTTGTCCATCTTTCTGTAACTGAAGTCTTAAGTCTTCTGTTTGTAAGTTGAGAGTCAAAAAAAAAGTATCTACCTGCAAAAATTCTGCCCGCTAATAACAAGAATTTAGTGTGAGAAGTTGATAAAGCAATTAATTCTGAGACAGATAAACAGTGAGTACACTAGATTAGATTAGAATAAAACGGAGTTACAAAGTATAGCACGAAAATAAACATAATTTTAGACATTCGCGTGTGCTGTAGAAAAATACATTTCATTCCAATGCGAGGTGTTACTCCACTGTCAATCGATTGAAGAGGCAATGGAACAGTTTGCCAGGTGAAGTCTGGATTTCTTATATTTTAAGCATGCATTGCAATCTGCAACCCCTAAACTTGAAGTATCGTACCAATTATATGTTCAGTTTAGGGGTTGCAGATCAAATTTGGATGAACAGATGACCCGCAATACTGCTCTAACTCTCCATACATACCACAGAAATTATTGCTTAAATTTACATACCTCAGAAATTATTGCTTAAATTTACATACCTCAGAAATTATTGCTTAAAATAATTATTCAACTTCGTGATCAAGCTAGCTTGTGCAAAATCTGATTTCACATTTATCGCATTAAAAATAGCATTAGACACACTTACTTCATTCCGACGAAAAACTCACGAATGTCGCAACCGTATTTATCGTAAGTAATATTTTCTGTCACCTAAAGTTGTTGTGGCCTTAAATTATAAATATCATCGCGAAACTTTAAAAAAATATTGTGAGGAAGACCGCCTGAAATTTGTTGAATATAAGTACTGACGAGGTTGTAGCTCTGTTCTTCATGCGCTGCGTATAAAATTTCCATTCCTAAATCATTGTACAGCTGCTTTACTTTGGTAACTTTATCCGGATCACTGTTACCATAACATTCCTAAAAGAATCAATTTGTTAATTACAGAATACATTGATAAATAAAAAAATCATTAGATAAGATATATGCGTAAAAGAAATTATTTTAAAATTTAATCTTTCCTATTTGAACACTTTATGAGACAAATATTTTGTTTAACACACTTCTAATAGTTTTCTTTGCTCCGGCGTAACTTGTTCTAAGGCAACAACAATAGGCCACGACAGTATGCCGTTAGGAATATCGGTTTCCGATTTCAATTCTGGATCACCAAAATAATCTAGATAATCATTGTTTGGGCAACGATGTAAATGAGTACAACGAGAATTTAAATTCATCGTACAACTTTTCGGTAGCTGGATTGCTACCCTTTTCAAGTACTGCAAATTTATTGTTTAGAATTACTACAAGTCATTTACAATAT
>JAXIUT010029155.1:0-15401 GCA_035586675.1 Eurytoma californica | reverse complement strand
TATAGGATTACTCCAGAAATAAGAATTAAAAAAGAATTCTTTATGATATCATATAAAATACTTGTTGCTTATTGGGTTTCGTCGTATTTTGTACCCGTGCTGATTATTTATTTAATTACTACACTCCAATTTACAAATAACTACTATAAATAATATTTATAATTTTGTACTGTTAAAATATCATCGTTACATTATATTTTTAATAACAAATGTTATTTATTCGAACTTTTCATTAATAAAATGGAATTATTTTATTGTACTTATGAATATTATGCAACACATGAGCGAGACTGACAATGAGATTATTCAATTGTAAACACGTGATGATAATTATGTAGTGTATCCTCGAGTCATTGTCACAGAAATTTGTCTAACCGCGCAATTATAGACTGGCATTATAATACAATAAATTTCTATTCAAACAAAATTAAGTAATTTTAACACTCTATTATTTAGTTTTACGATACTTATTTATAGTATTTTTTATTTTAGTTCATGTGCGCTTTGTAACGCAGACCGAAATCTTGCTTGCAGATCATTGTTTTTTGCGCTTTGCGAAAGCCTAACAGTAGTACAGTATTTAGATAGAAGATTCATAGTAACAAATAGTACAGAAAACCTTAACAACTTAGTACATTCTTTTTCGTTATTTAATTCTTACAAACCAACAAGTAAATTTAAGATACAAAAATGAAATTCACAAACATCTTCGTATTTCTGATTTATTTTGCTTTAGGTAATGTAAAAGTATTTATATAAAATTAAATAAAAACAAATTAAAAAGCTTTGATTAAATTGCAGTTGGTTTACTATATCCATATAAAGAAGTACTAAATTTTGTATATTTTTTTTATTAAAATAGCTTTGACATTAGTTATAGGAAGAAAAGGTATCGGCCCCGGCGAACAAGAATGGGGATACTTCACTGTACGACCAGGAGCTTACACCTTTTGGTGGCTTTATTACACGACAGCGAATGTTGAAACAAATTATTACGAAAAACCTTTAATTATATGGCTCCAAGGTGGTCCTGGTGTTTCGTCGACCGGATTCGGCAATTTTATGGAACTTGGACCGATAGATGAAAATTTAAAACCTCGAGATTACACATGGGTAAAAAGTCATTAATATTTTCACGAAAAAATATTGCTTTTTATTGGTTCAAGTTCAATAAAATACGAAATTTATAATATAACATTAACTCTTTTGCAAATCTAATCTCAAATATTTGCAAATTGCAAACAATGATTTTAAAGTGTTAATAACAGAACATTTTTTTCAGTCTTCAAAAAAATTATAATTTTTAAATGGGTGCATTTGTTTTTGATTTTTGTTCTTGATTGTTATTTTATCGTGGTGTACTAAAAAATAACAAATACGTATGTGTATTTAACGTTGTAGGTTAAATATTACAATGTGTTATTCATTGACAATCCAGTGGGTGTTGGGTTCAGTTACGTCGATAACGACAATTTGTTAGCAAAAGGCATTGAACAAATAGCAGTGGATCTAAAAGAATGCATAAAGAATTTTTACAAAAAATTTCCCGAATTTTCACTTACCCCAACATTTATCGTGGGGGAATCATACGGTGGCAAATACACCGTCGAATTGGCAAAAGTTTGGTACGAAGTAAGTATTACGAAGTAAATATTTCGTTGTGGAAATAATGCTTTTTGCGAGTGTACATTAGATTGAAACAAGAAAAAATTGTAAAAAGAACTTCTTGTCTATTTGTAGGAACAAAAAAGTGAAAAAATCAAAAGCAACTTGAAAGGAATCGGACTTGGAGACGCGTTTATATCGCCTGTGGACATTGTCGCCGCGATTGGAGACTACATGTTTCAAACGGTCTGCATCCCGACGATATTTTATTTTATCAATATCAAACTAAATTAAATGTTTTAATTAACTTTTAGGGTTCAATTGACGAAAACGATTTAGGATTTGTTAGACACTTTAACGAAAAATTGAAGTTAGATATAGAGAGAGAAAAATGGTTAGACGCGCATTCGGTCCAAAGGAATATTATGAGAACAGTTTCTGATGCATCGAAACATATTAACTTGTATAATATTGCAAATGAAAAGGTTGTTGGAAAAGGTAATGGAAAAAAAAGAAAAAATTCCATGCAAATTACATAATATAAATATTAAATAAACTGATTAAATTTTATTATAATAACATTTAATATACGAATATGATTTTAGATTCGGCTATACCGCAACTTATGAGTACAGAATTTTATTATCTTATGAACCACCAGGTTAAGAAAACGTTGGCGTTAAATTCAACATTTACACCGTTTAATGTCAAAATTTTCGACGCTCTGAATGAAGATTTTATGAAGCCCGTAACTGAATCAGGTAACCGATTTTTATAGTGAATTAAAAATTTCAGCAATTTTCTTATAAATTTAGTGCAGAATAGGCATACTATAAAGCATTATTTTATTATTATTTTATTATTATATATCAACTATAGTTGAATATTTGCTAAATAACACAGACATTAAAGTGTATGTATATAACGGCCAATTTGACGCTGTAGTCCCAACAACAGGTATATTTAAAAAAAAAATTCATTTATTATTTTTTTAAATAATTTATATTCAACATATTAATTAATATTCAAGCGACAGAAAAGTGGATAAACAACTTAAAGTGGGAAAATTCAACTAAATGGTATTCAGCTAAAAGGACATCAGTTGTTGTAGATAGTGTTATTCAAGGTTACAGTAAACATCTTGGCAATTTGAAAATGTTCTGGATTAATAGATCAGGGCACATGGTAAAGTAAATTAAATATTAAAATAACAGCGTAAACCTGAAATTATTGTTAAACAATAATTATTTGTAATTATTGTTGCAGGTACCATCAGATAATCCGTATAACATGCTAGCAATATTAGAAGATTTTACTAATGATTCTTAAATCTTTTATTAAAAAGAATAATTAATGTAATGATGTGTTCAAAAAACCATTAAACATATGTTATATATAATTCTATTGAAGTAAATGTATAAACAGTCAATTCAAAAAATCAGTCAACTAGAAGTATATGTAAATGTATAAATTCAGTTTGAATAGATTATTTGAATACGGTATTTTCCGAAGATATTTTCTAATCAGTTTTTCGATTTCATTTAATATACATATGCGCATTTGTATACATATGTACATATATATGTTTATACATATACAATATGGGGGGAAATTAATGTGTAATAATAATACGTCATATGTATAACGTAGACGGCAATATTAACTTACATTGAAGATGAATGAAGAATTGATTAAGCGAATTAAAAAAGCATTCAGAGGAGAGTATCCCGTCGATATTTTTAATTGGACATTCCCTTATATATACCCGAACGGATCATAACTTGAATTTTGAACACGAGTAAAACCGCAGAATTCTGCGTTACCTATACTTACTTAATGTCGATCGTTTCCATGGTAACGCGGCGGATCAGTTATGCTATGGCCGTCCGTTACGGCTCTTTGTAATGTTACAAGTTTTTTTGATTTTTTGATTTTTTTTTTATTTTAAGTAAGTTTTATTAAAATGGAAGAGTTTAGCAGCCCAAATTTAGAACTTGTTCTTGGAGTTAAAGAAGGTAAGTTATAATACTTATTTCCAGTAAGTTGACAAAGTTATAACCTCAATCACTTGTTGATATGCTTAGAATTTTAAGAGGGAAAAATATAGCAAACAAGAGTGTACGAGAGTTCACTATGTTTTACTGATTTTTTTCTTTTAGTGCACATATTTGATAGCATTTTGATTCGAAATTAATAATTTAATTTAATTTACTGCTTATCGTAAGTGATTTTTTGAACGAACATTTAATGTTTGTATTTTTAAAATATTTCTGTTTTAGGAACTAATTTTGACAGGGTTCAGAAACCAACCATAATTATAGCAACTTTGAATGGACATTCTCTTGAATCCAAAAAAATTCAACCAGATTGCAATCCTCAATACACTACAGATTTAATATGGGACACACATAAAAGTGCTTTGAGAAAGTATGTCTTAAATTTTATTTTAAATCCTGCTTTAAGCAACTATAATAATTTTATTTAATTAAATTATAGAATGCGATGTAATCAAACTCCCATAAAAGTGGAATGTTATGCTGTTAATGAAAATGGAAGCAGGGAGAAATTGGGTTATATTTTATTGAGCGTGCGTTGTGCGCAAATCATTCACAAAGATAAAGAGTCGAGCATCAAAACAAATTGGCATAATATATTAGGAGTAAGAAATGACTTTAGCAGCTGCAAGCCCAAATTACTACTGTATCTAATCATTAGGGAAAAAGAAGATAAAGAAGTCAACAAAGAATTAGAGGTAAATTTTTAAAATTTTTTTTTTGTAATTTTTTGAGAACATGATTTTTAATATTTCAAATGATGATTTAAATTACCTTTTGTTTCATCTTTTAGTATGAAAATTTACGTAACACAACGTTTGTACGTCCTAAAATAAAACCAGTGCGATTACAAGAAGAGCATTTAATACAGTTGGGACCATTAGATACATGCTGTGATATTTTTCTTTTAACTATTAATGCATTTGCATTTGAAAATTTAAATCAAATAGTTCAAGAATTTAAGGAAAATGGGAACAATAACTTTAGCATTGTTTATAATATTTTTGATAATCTCATTAGACTTAAGCCGTTCAAAATTGATTCAGACAGTATGATTTTAAATGAGAAAACATTTTTATCAATAAGAACTGCTTTACCAATTTTAAAAAATTATTTGAATGTGTACCCTCACTTTTTTGTAAGATTGAAAAATAATAATATCACAATAAGTCAATCAGAAGTTAATTTAAACTCATTAATCAATGCCAATACTATTCAAGAATTCACAAAAATGAATAAAAATGCTACTTCAACAATAGATCATGACTGTATTTTAAAAAATGGGCTGTCCAAAGAATTCAGTGGAGACTATAACAGAGGTATAAATGTTTTTAAAAATTAAACTTTACATATTAAGTGTTAATTTATTAATATATTGAAATTATACATATATGATTTATATTTTAGATGCAGAAATTACAAAATGTTGCAACCTGAAAATGCTTATCAAATTTCAATACATAGAATCAAAAGGATATAGTAACGAAAAAGGTTTAACTTCTAAATCCATAAAGTGTGATAATATGTTATTAACAAATCAACACAATTATTTAGAAGGACAAATTAATAATTGCAATGTAAGTAATAGTGACAAAAGTAGTTTATATTATTTTCTTTTTCCATACTAATAATGAAAAGAAATTTAACAATAACATAAATTATAAACTTAAATTTTTACTAGTTAAGTAAAATATTTATGAACTTTTTTTTACTGTTTATTAAAAATTCAGAAACATTTGCCGTTGAACACTCAGAGGAGTAATGGAGATTCGGATAAAAATAATGGTAAAACACAAGCTTGGGAAAAACTCGTTCATTTTAATGAAAACTATCAAACTTGTAATTCTAAATCAACGCTGTGCAATATTTTACATCACAGTAAAGAAAATCCTTCAAAGATAACTGATGTTTATAAAAATTATACTTTGACAGTAAATTTAAGTGCTATTGAATTCGTAGAAAGCAAGCCAGACATAAAAGATGTAGAAATTAGGTAAGATACAATGTTTTTCTTTAATTTATCATTTAAATAATACATATGTAAAATAATAAAAATGTATCTATTAAACAATAGATTTTATCATCCACAAGGTGAACTACTGACTGCATTTAGTAACAGTGTTTCAATTGTGGCAGGTCAGACAATAAAACTTAAAGATGTAAAATGCAAGATACATTTTATCTCGACTGCTGATGAAATCGAACGTCTTTTAACTTTGTTTACTCCAAAGATTAATATTTGTGATGCAACTAGTGAAGAAATAAAATGCATCTCTCAGATTTCATTAAATATAAAAGAGTTACTTTGTCAGGATAAGGTAAATATAATAAACTTATATGACTTAAATATCAAATCAATAAAACATTATGTACTTTAAAAAGTAATAATTATTTATTCTAGATGGAGTATCAATACAAATCTCCTCTTACTGACTGTCAAAGTAGTGAAGAAATTGGCAGTGCAGATGTGAGTATAGCACTCGAAAATCGAAATGAAGCTAAATCGTCAAATCAACCTCAGGATAAAATACCTGGTATATAATGTCATTAAAAATACATTAAAAACAAAAATGGTTACTTTACCTTTAAACTTTGCTCTAAAAATCTGTTTTTCCAATATTTAGAAACAATACTAGACAATGGATTAATTTATAAAATTGTGGACGAACTCGAAACGTGGAAAGAACGACAGAAAGAAATGTTTAAAAATGAGGTAACACCCAATTAAAAAAAAATAAATAATTAGTATTTAATTAATTATTAATTTTTAACTTATTTATTACACTAACTCTAGCTACGGAAAAAAGAGCAAGCGCATCTGACGTTATTGAATGAAGAATGGCAGCGACGCCGAGAATGTTTAGAATCTAAATTGGCCTGCAGTGTTCAACAGTGTAAATTACTCGCCGACAATTTGAATCAAACCACGGAAAATTTACGTATGCGGAAAATACAAAGTCTTGAAAAGGAAACAAAGCTGATAAAGGAAAATGAAGAATTGCAGTGGAAATACGATCGTAAATTGCATCAATTGCAGGAGGCACTACAAAAAATGCAATCTGAATACACATCAAAAGTTGGTACCTCAAATTTATGTAATTATTTAAATATTGCGTTTATTTAATTATTATTATGTATCCTTTTTTCTCAGTTAATTAATTTGGAAGAGCAAAATCGAAGCTTGATTACCCAAGTAGAAGTATTACATGAAAAAAATATAGCATTGGAAAAAATTAGAATAGAACAAGCTGAAAAATTGGAAGCTCATAAAAAAGCCTCATTATCTCAGGATCAAACTACCTCTGTTTTACAGCAATTGAAAAATCTCGAAGAAAAGTTGGACAATGCGCAAAAAAGTAAGTCATTTTTCAAAGAACAGTGGGGTAACGCAGTGAAAGAAATTCATAGGATAAAAATGGAAAGCCAGCATGCTTTGAAAACGCAGATCAAAAGCAGTAAAGAGGAGCTGAATAATTTAGAGTAAGTTTATTTTAATAAGCTTATTTTATTTCAATATATTCATAGATTCTTCTTATATTTTTAATACAATTCTTTTGATTTGATTACAGCCTTGAAGAAATATTACATGCCGATTCAGCAGCCTTAAACTACGATCGTATAGCTTTAAGTGAAATACAGCACGAGATAGATACCCTGAATCCAGAGTCCACATTGTCTCTTCTCAGGACAAACACAGATAATCAATTATTTACCTCGAAATCGAATTTGTCCATAAACTTAGATCAGAATTTTTTGAAATCTGATTCATCTGTTATTTCCAGTGGAAACGACAGAAGATTGCAGCTGCTCATAGATGAGCGCGATTCGCTTTTGAAATCGGGCGCCTGCACCAGCGAAAATGACGTCATCATCAAATTGAATGCGGAAATAAGATCTTTATTGATGAGCAGCTGACCATAATTTTCACGAACTTCAACAAAGATACTCATTTTTATACAAATCATTTGTATATAAAATTCATTCGCTTTGAAATCATAATCGAGTGTACATATATTAACGAATTCATTTTTATACTTTTGTACATAAATATACTAAGATTCAAAAAGTGAAAATAGCGTTGTAAATTTATAACTTAATCGTAATGTCTTCTTCAGACTTTCAAGAAGTAAGGAAGAGTGTCCAGGGGAGCTGGGTAATCTCTTAGCCACATAGGTCCAGCATAAACCGTATCCTTGTTCCCATCTTTCCACTTTCCAGCGGGAAGGTAGACATCACGTGTATCAGCGTTTTCTTCGATTACCGGAGCTACCAGGATGCTCTCTCCGAGTAAGTACTCTAAAACAAATTATGCATAGGGTATATTAGTATTGTGAAAGAACATTTAAAAAATTAGTAGCATCAGTCTTAATCGAAATTTAGAAATAGAATTGGAAATAGTTTTCTATAAAAATTCAAACGTTAGTGTAATAAAGAAAGTAAAGTAACTAATTACCGTCGTTAATTTTGTGAGCTTGCACGTTCGAAGGATCCACCCACCAAATTGGAGGATTCACGGGTGCTCCAGTTTTTATAGTCTTTTTCATAAGTTCCACTATTGTTGGTGAATTGTCTAAGTGCATCTTCGTGAATTTTTTGCTGATTTCGATGGTCTGTCAAACAAATGTTAAAAGAAATTAAATTTTTATTTTACTAGCCATTGATTCTTAAATTATCGGGCTATAGTATAATAATATCACAGATTTTAATAAACTTTTCTTTTTAGCAACGCATTGGAAAAGACAGAGGACCGCAGAGATTTTACAAGAATTTTAATGAAAAAAAAACATCGATATCCAATAAAGATGGCATGACAGGTCTCTTACCTCCTTGTCGTACTGCCAAGGAACGAAGGAATACTGTAACGATGGCATGAAAACGTTAGCCTGCAACCACCTGATGAAGAGATCCTTGGGAGGTAGCTCGGTGTCGTTGAAGGAGTTGTTGACGTAGCCGTTGCCGCCAATCATGTCGGGCAACACGAAGACGTAACCGTTGAGGTTCATCTGCAGCAGGGTCGTGATGAGGGTCGGCAGGCCGTTGTTCCAGGTCCACCTGGTGTCCTTGTCGATCATCCGGACGAAGATCGGCAGTCCCTGGGAGCGCCAGCCCACGCGGGCCTCGATGCTCAGGTCGAAGTTTTTCGCCAGGCTTGACGTGTAGTTCAAGGTGTAGATGCCCGGCTGCAGATCCGTCGGCCCCGTCAAACGCGGCACTTGCGGCAGCCAGGACACCTCGCCCGCGTCAAACTTGAAGCTGTCGATGCCTAAATCCTGCAGCTTCTTCAGTCGGCCAACCCACCAAGCGATGGCATTGGGATTCGTGAAGTCGATCGCCGCAGCTCCGTTTGTCCCTGGTGAAATATTTTTTTTAAAATCTTTGTTAATTTTTGTTAAAGATAGTAGATCTATTGCATATAAAACAGATGCTGTTATTTAATTATTCTTTTTTTTTATAAAAACTTTTATTTAACGAATCATTATACATGTATATTATATATGTATATTACGTGGGAATGTATTTGTTGGAAAAATGTAAAAAGATAAGTAATTATACATTTTCTATCGTGTTACTAGGTTGAGCAATTTTAAAATGCAGAAAAAGGAATTTTTATCGTTCCCGCAGCTGCCCGATAAAGTTCTTACCGTCATTTATAGAAAAGGAATCTGGACTTAGATCAAATGAAAATAAAGAGCTTTCCAATAGTAGCACAAGTGTTTCAAAAATATTACAATGCAAACACAGAATTATCGTATTTTTTGACGACATAACTCCATTGTAACTTTATATTTATTGTATGCAAACAATTTTTAAATAATTCTGTCATAATCAAACATTATATGACGGTGTATCTGCTTGAATTTCTAATTTAATGTAAATGTCTGACGCAATTGTCTGCAAACAGAAATGAAGCAAGCGAGATTCAGGTCCCGCATTTGCAACAATTTAAGTTACTGCGCGTGCTTTGAAAGTTTAAAACTTTGTTAATTTGCAATAACAATAATATAGCATCATCGTCATTGCGAATATAAATTTTTTAATTATTGAAACGCTACACTTTCATTCAAATCGCGCAATTGTTTTGAATTCTGATTCTAAAAATGATTTATTCAAAAAACCTCAATAAATTTCGGAAACTTTTTTAACGAAATAACTAATTATGAAGTCAAAGAAAAAATTAAAAGATTCAAAGTCAATGATGATTGTAAATTTGCTCACCTTGCCACCAAGTCATATGCACTTCGCCGTTCAAATTCTTGACGAGATAATTATTTTTAAGCGCATAATCGTAACTCTCTCCGTCATTGCACTTCTCATTAATAAATGGATGAATCCACAGGGTGACCCGGAATCCCATGTTCTTCAAGTCCTGCGTAAGCTTCTTGACGTCGGGGAACTTGCTTTTGTCGAAGTTGGCCGAGCCGTAGCAGGTCTCCCAGTTGTCGTCGATCTCCAGCTGGCTGTTGGTGAAGCCGTTGTCCACAATCTCCTTGGCGAACTCCCTCACCACTGCGTCGCTCACGTGCACCTTGTACTTGGCCCAAGTGGACCAGATGGGATGCTGAACCATGCGCTCGTCGGGATGGGCCTTGGGCTTGTCAAAGTGCGTCTCGATGACGTGCTCGTGGGCCAGCCGCGGATCGCCGAAGACGCCCACCTCGTACCTCAAGCTGAGCTCGTTGCGCTTCGCGTACGGTGCCTTGTTCTTGGCGACGAGGCAGAGGGCACGGTCCCTATAGTTGTTCTGGTCGAGGAAGAGCGGCTCCCGCTCGTCGACGTATATGTAGATGCCCTTGCTCGAGAGCCAGTAGCGCTCGGTGACGGCCATGTTCGTCGGATGCGACGGGATGTACGGCTCCTCCTCGAAGTACATCGACTGGATGGGCCAACGCTGGTAGCGAATTTGCGGCCCACCGAACCACTCGTAGTCGCCGAAGTCGAAGCAGTCGACGATCTCGCCCTCCGGGCCGTCAATGCCGCGGATAATCTTGATGGTCTCGTGGTCAGGGTCAGCGGTGATCTTCGTCTGCGTCACGTTGCCGCTTAGGATGCAGGTGGTCAGCAGCTCGCAGTCCTTATCAATTTTGAGCGCGGCATCGCCCGTGGACTTCGTGTTCTTCGTAACCAATTGCATGTCCATAGTGCCTCCGTCTGGAAATAAATTGATGGGTTTTAATAAGGTGCGATTGAGCGGCTTTAAAAAAATGTAACTTTTTGATAGATTTGTTTTGTGCTAGTTTTCTTTGCAAAAATTAAAATGTGCTTTTTTTTCTTTTGTAGGGAAAAATGAAATCGCTAGTTTTTATTTGGAGCGCCGGAATTATTATAATTGACAACTGTGATTTTCTAATGACAAAGTAAGATTCGCTATACTTACCATTTTTCCGAATACTTATGACTACTTTGTTGTTCTTGAGTCGAATATCCATATTTCCAGTTTTAAATTTGTGAGTAACATAGTTACCATTTTCTTTTGTTCGACAGCAAAGGCCAATCGTTGATAATAGGACTAAAAACGCTAAAAATAATTAACAATAAAAATAATATTATTTACAGTTGATATAAAGTATCTACTTTATACAAGACGTTGTATAAAAGTAAACATAATAATCAATATGGGAATATAAATTTATTTTCGATTATCTTTGTGAAATAGTCATTTCAATATTTGTTTAATTTGAAATTAATGCTTCCTCGAACTTCCAAAAAGCAATTTTTTTTTTAATAATTAGACTAGACATCCTTAAACAAAAAATAAAAAAAACGGTTTTCACTGATTTCACTAAGCATCGCAATAAAACTTATATAATCCACTATTAATCAAAGCAATTAAATGAATGTAAGCACAAATAATATAATTAAAATAATAAATAATGACGGCCCTTATTATTGTTCAGGCGATAAAATATATACTTTCGCAAATAATACCGGAAAACTTACCGCAGAGTAATAGCAATTTCATTTTGCAATTAGTTGCGAACTAGCAGTTCCAAGCTTCCTGTTTGATTTTATAAAGCCTTCTGAATTGTCCGAGCGTCAGTCGAGCGCCGATAATCGCCCGATAAACAGCAGAGCGAACTAATCGCTATTATCGGTTTTTTAAATACGATATTTTATCTTATTTATTACTTCAGCACCACATTTTTTCCCTTCGTTGACCTCACCTTAGCGGTGCATCCATGAAATTCGTGATAGTTTCCTACATGAGAATAGCTGAAAATTTTCCGCGATGCACATGCAATTAACGCGGGGCATTTGCTGTCGAGCGCGCGAAACTAGAAGATGAGCCGTTAGATTCCTTGGATCGAAGGCGTTGATAAGAGCTATAGTGTCCGCGTACAACATGTGCGCGATAACAGATTACGCGAGGCTTCGTGCTTGCGGCGTGCTGCAAAAATTTTTGTTATTCTTAATATTAACTGATTTTTCCCAGACGTCTTAAGTGGGGTTTATACCTTAAATTTTTTTTACAGAATAACTGACTCCAAAAAAAAATTACAATAGAAAACAATTTATTTATAATATATAATAAAAATAAATTAAATTTCTGACAAATTTAGCCTATACAGAAGTCACTAAACCTCTTTTATCCTAACTTATACCAATTTTAAAATTTACGCTTTGGGGACAACTCCAGGTCCAACGGATTCATCAATTTTGATGAGGTTTGGCGTAAATTGTTGGGAATGAATGTCATTTGTGTCTGAAGAGTTATATTAGTTGAAATTATTTGAGTAAGTATTTCAAATATTTAAAGAACTTGTATAAATTCATGAAATGAAAGAAATTAAAGTAGTTTTTATACATTTTGATATATTTATTCAAATAATTTCAACTGATGAAAACTCTTAAATATCATTTTATTTTTAAGTTTGGAGTAGTTTTTGGCCTCTTCGGCCAATGACCACATAAAATATGAACAATTTGAGATCAACCCCATCAAAATTGATTTAGTTGTTGGATTTCCAGGTGACGGTACAGCTTAAATTTTGAAATAGTCACACCGCTGGATGCAAGAGGTCTAGAGTATTTTAAGTATTTATCGTTGGAAACTACTCGAAATACGTTAAAAAAATCAGTCATTTTGCTGCCAATTTTCTTAAAAATGATCTACAATAATTCCACACCACAAATATTTTTATTAAGTACATTAGAAATGGTATATTTAATCTCAAGTACGTAGAGAAAATATTTCATAGCCAGTACTATTTTTAAAATGAGTCATTTTTACAGTTCAAAGTGGATTCTCTCTACTTCTAAAGGCTCTTGAAAGCTCTATTTAGACACATTTTCTTAGTTTTTCTACTACTTTTTTGATAGAATATTTTTAATAAGGTCTACTATAAAAATAAAGAAAAAAAATCTCGAGTAGTCTCCATCCGTGAAGAAAACGGCCCACAATAAGTACCGGCTCTATGCGCGGGAGCGCGGGCGGATCGAACAGATAGTAGTCGAATTTCTAGCTGCATGAGGGACCAGCAGACCGGGGGTAGAGTAACAGCAGGTATCCCTGCCCCGAGCACGCCACTCGGAGTGAACAACTCAAGTGCCGGGCCGACGTCCCCTGACCCAAGAAGGGGGGCGCCGTCGGGGCCCGGCGTTAGCAAAGGCAGAGACACCGATTCGGCCGAATTTTACGAATTAACTAGCGCTGGGGGTGTTCGCGGGGCTCTCGTACGCTGCATGGCCCAATGAAGCAATTTCCATTAATGACCGTGCCATTAACGATCGGGCCCGCTCGCGACACTCGGACGAGGGGGAATCGGAGGGCAATGCCGGCCCTTCGGTAGATTATGAAGTAAATTGACTTTCATTTTCTGATAGCCAGAGATAGTTGGCCTATTTTGTCGTCGCACGAAAAGAGCCACTATGCACAGGGGCTAAGGCGCTCGTCGAGGCAGGTAGATTTCTCGCTATAGCGGACCTTACCCTGGCTACCGCCAGACCGACAGCCGAAGGCAGGAAGCAATTAATTGCTCTGCCGATTAAGGAAAATTTATGCATACGCACCGACAGAAAAATCGTCGTGGACACCTTGCGATCCCTTTTAGATGCTGTGCTGGATATGAGCCTAAACTCCTTTTGTTTATCATGGATGGAAGAGTTAGATGATGTGCGATGGGAAGAAATCCGATGGGATATTTTCCGACACTTTTTTGAGGGCCGGGGAGTAAAGGTGATTTTATACAAGAACCTGGTGTTTGCTCCTAACCCGGATTTGCGAGAAAATATAATCAGGGACATGCATTGCTCCCCGATTAATGGTCACAAAGGCGTCAATAAGATGCTTAAATGCCTAAGGGAAAACTATTGTTGGCCCAATAATGTTCAGACACCAACGGCACGAGCTTTGACAAGGTGGCCATGGACATCGTCGGCCCTTTTTCAGCCACGAAAAATGGTCACCTGTACGTACTAACAATCCAAGACCTATTAACAAAATATAGACTCGCTATTCCTTTAAAGGGGATCACATCCGCAGAAATCGCGAGGACGTTTCTAAAGAAATTCGCCTTCAATTTGATATTGCATAAAATGTGTTGAGCTTGAGGATGGCTGCATCGCCCTGTCCTATACAGTGAAAAGCCTTGGTGTTATACTTGACTTTAAATTAAATTGGGCTGCGCATGTCGACTATGTATCCAAAAAGTGCATCCGAGCACTCTACAGCCTTCGCTTTTTCAGAAATTATACCACTGAATCTCTCCGAAAGAGACTCGCCGAGACACTGATTTTTCCTATCCTGGACTATTGCTCGACCGTATATCTAGATGCCTCACTAGATCTCCGTAGGCGTCTTCAAGTATTGCAGAACTCCTGTGCGCGATACGTCACAGGCGCAACGTTAGGGTTGCATATCACCCTATTCAGGGAACGGCTGGGTTGGCTCAAACTTGACTCTTGCAGAGACTACTTTACAGCTCTCTGTACCTACAAAATCCTAAGAGTCATCTCGCGATTTAAGGCAGCGGCTTGGAACCATCTCGCAAACTTGGACTGACTAAGTTTAATTCTAGTCTTAACATCTAAAAATTTTTTTTAGTTGAGTTAGATAGTCTAGTCAGCGAAACTTTTATACAAACCAAATGTTAAATTTGAAACCGACTGTGATATCTCGCCGACTCAAATTCCTTTATATTCGGAAACTTTATTTAGAAATTTTATAAAATCTTTATATATTTGTACATATTTTTAGTGCAATAAAGTATTATATTATTTATATTATTTATTAAATCACCTTTCAACTTTTGATTAAACTTAGCGTCCCCGCGATTTACATGTTGGTGAAGTTAATTTAAATTTTACGATTGTCTGATATTATTGTAAACTGATTTTGTGAGGCAGCGTGAGAAAGGCGTTTGCCAATAAAGGCATTATTTTCTCTTTAAAGTTGTGTCATAAAAATCATTTAGTTTATGTTGCATGAATTTGTACTGTCCGCAACCTCACCGATCTAGCCGTTAGAACCTCTCGACTCTCCACTAGGTAGCCGGTGTGGAGTTTGTTATGGAGTTTGTTTAATGCTTGATTTTATAAAGCACGAGAGACACTGCTCGCGCGATAGTATATTCATGTTTACAGTGCCTGGCGTCCGTTTTCTTGACCGGCCGTAATGCCGGATTTCATTCAAGTGCTCGCGTCACTTCAATCCGCAAGTTCACTCTAAATTCTTATTTGTTTTTCATAATTGCGCTTAATTTGCCTTGGCGCGGTGGCCCATCAGATTTCTTCCCACGTCTTTTC
>JAXIUT010029124.1:0-15411 GCA_035586675.1 Eurytoma californica | reverse complement strand
AATTTGATTAATACTTATAATTTTATTTTTTTACGTGATTTTATAAAACAATTTTTTTAGGTATATGACCCCCTTAAGAGAAATTCGTGCCACTTTATCTCCCATACCTTATAACAATATTGCTTTGTTCGAAATTTTTAAATTTATTAACTAATAAGTGTTAAAATAAAATTATCAAAAGTATTGTTTTATTTCTAAAATGCGATTTTTTTCTTTCGAATTCTTTTATTCTTTAATTCAATAATGTAACAAATTCGTTGAGCTGCGACCGGGACGTGCTAAGCTAATAAATAAAATATTTATCTAATAAAATGAAATAGTCAGTGTTATTGCGTCGTAAAACCCGGCGAGCGAGCCTATGAGAATGAAAATTCCGGCATCAGCCTCCGAAAAATACGGGACGCGCATACACGTACGGGGCGCTTGATATTGACCCCCGACTCTCGGTTCGTTGGCTCGCAGGCTCTTAAATCAAGCTAGACTCTCTCTCCTCCTCCCCTCCGACCTCCTCGCCGTTTTTTCCCCTATCGCATAAGTCACTAAATCACTAGGCGAGCCGGCCGCCTTCCCGTCCCGATACGACTCGCGGCATTGCGCCTCGCGGTGATGCACGACTCCCTCGGTTTTCGGCCTGCGGCGGCGTCGCGCGGCGCTACCAATTAGCCGGGGATCGATGCCGCCGATCCCCGCGATAGCGCACGCGGATGATTCGACGACAAAAGGAGCGGAGAGCCGGGCCCGATTGGGATCGCGAAAACACGCGACGGCGGGAGCCCCGCGGCGAAGAGACCCTCGGCGAATCGGAAAGGGAAGCGTCTCGCGCGCGCTCCCCTTTTCCAATGGAGGAGCTCGCGACCCCTACAGCACTGCTACCTCTCTCTATCCCGCTCGGCGCCTCTGCAGTTTCTGAAGACTCCTTCGCCTCCGACAAATAATTCCCGTACACTTGCCTCCGCGAGCAAGCTTATTTTTCGCCGCACACCTGCGCAATATTCATGCGAATCTTGCCGGCAAATCTTCCTGTTTGATTTGCTTTTGCGCTTTTGGTTTACGAGAGCTTTATTAAACTGCTGCGTTTCCCTTTTTGTACAAGACTTTTCTTTCAAATATTTCATCTGTAATTGTACATTTGTTTGAAAATAAAAATATATACCAAATCGAAGTAAATGCTTATTACAGTCCTTGCACAACCAGCAATTGGAGATGTAAAGTAGTAATACTATATATTAGAAAAATCTATTATCCTATTCTAGAACAAACGGAATTTTTTTCAATTTTTTAAAATTTCTCAAGAAATCGCTCGTTTTACTTTGTAGTTTATAGATTACTACTGGTTTACTGTTAAATCAAATAATCGTCAATCAAAGCCTACATTCATTTCATTTTTTAATACCTGTAGTGAGAATTTTTATATAATGCTATTAATCTTCCTTGACAAGGTAATTAAAAATTCCATTAGATTTTACATTCCAGCAGATTCACGGAAATTTTATTTTTCGTACTCCTAACTACGAAATTTTCGATAAATAAAAGCCGTTGGGATTGACAGGGTAAACCGTTTTAATGGATTTTAATAAGTAGTTGCGACAAGCGAGTAAATTTTGCGAAGCCCCTCAAACAGCGATTTTTCATCGTTTAGCAAACAATTTAATTGAAGCGCGGATATTATAATCTCAACGTCGTCGTTGAATTATACGCGGTCCAATGGATTGTTCCAGTTGCCAGTGGGAACAGCGGCGGCCCATGCATCACGTCGGCGAAGCCACTCCGTCAAAAGTACATAATTACACTTGGCTGAATTGCATTTGCGTCGACGTTTCAAAAACAAAGTCACGTCAAAGTGATTTTCTGCCCAAAGAGACGCGGGCGGGTTCGATGGGTCGCGCCACTCTTTGTTTCGGCTAATTTTTAACGAATCCTGGCATTTCATCATTCTCTCGTCACTCCGAGAATTTTCATTTCGTAAATTATGCGCCAAAATTTCAATATTACTTTTACCTCGTAGACGGGAACGAAAATTGTTTAAATAATTATCACTGAACGTTAGCGGGTATGCCGTTTAGTAATTTTTAAAAAAATTTTTAAAAGATGCTGCGAAAGTTGCGGGCGATGCAAAATGACACTTGAGGGGCAAGTCAAATCATTATAAAAATGTTTTTAAAAAAGTTTTTATGAAAGAACATATCCACGACCTTACGACTTTTTAGATTATTTTCAAAGATTAAAAAGTAAGTTTGAGAAAATAGAAAAGATACGAGATACTAGAGGTGGTGTCTCGACTGAAAAATTCAACAATAGAGGTACTTCAGATGTAAGTAATATTTGCGGAATACAACTTTTTCAAAAAGTTTTTTTACGAACTCGAATAAAAAGAAAATTAAATATTCCTTTGTTTCTTAATTCGTCAAAGTTTTTCTGTATAAAAAATTTGTGTCAGATCGAAGGCCAATTCTGCAGCTGAAGCGAGAGTACTGCAACTGGAAAACGCAAATTTTTCGAGCGTGCAATCGACTTTTGTCGAAGCTTCTTTTCCGATCTCGTTCCGACTGTTTTCGCGAGGCTAGCTCTGGCAGTTTTGGGTCGTGCGACGACAATTTAATTGGCCCGGGGAGAAAGAGGGTGAGACAGAGAGAGAGAGAGAGAGAGAGAGAGAGAGAGAGAGAGAGAGAGAGAGAGAGAGAGGGTGGGTGGAGGGGAGGATGCTCCTGCTGGGGACAAGCGAACAATGACAGGCCGCTAATTACGGCCAATGCCTTTCACCCCTCCACGCCTGCGACCCTCAATTTCACGGAGTCCCTGGAGAAGCCGCAGCCGCCCTTTGTCCCGGAATTCATTTTGTCGGAGGGCGCTCCTATGTATCGACGAAATTTGAAGTTTCAAAGGCTCCCCGCCCCGCTGTTTTCGCTGGGAAAACCCGAAATCGCGCGCGGCCCGACTGGCACTGACTGTGATTTTTCTCCCGGCGAAGCGCGCTCGAAAAAGGGACAAACGGATGGGGAGATTCGCGTGTCAAGCGTTTGAAAATTTATTGGACATTTTGAGAAAGGATTGTTAGCGACTGTAAGATTGCTGCTTTCAAAAGGCGCTTTTCAAATCCACGCTTTTATAACTTTAAAATTGGTTTTTACTAGTCAACAAATCGTTTTTTTTTTTTAAATTTAATAAAAATGCGTATATACATAAATTTTAAACTTAAAAAATTAGTTTATTGCATTTATTAGTATATTCTTTCTATTTTTTTAAATAAAATAATTATTTATCCAACAATTTTATTTTATTTCAAAAGATATTAAATATTGCATACAACAAAAAATATTACCTTATGAGCGCAGACTACGTGATCAAGTCAGACTCGCGATAAATTATGAATTCGATAAAAATTCATAAATCGCCTGTAAAATTCAGAGTTGGCTCCATAAATCCAAAATTCTGAAGTAAGAAAAATCCGACCAGCGGGCGCGCGCTATTTGCGGAGCCCGGCCGATTCGCTCCTCGTCCCGCCAGTGTAAAAGGAGGCTTTGAGCGATCGGTCGCCGAGTCAGCTCGCGATCCCCCCCCCCCCTTTCTCTTTATACTGCAGCCTGGCGAGATTAGCTGGAGGAGCGGGAGAACAACGAGAGCGGGGGAGATTCGAGGGATTTTATATACGCGAGGCTCGTTCCCCTTGGAGCGAATGAAAAAACTTTCGGTTTTCGATTGCGTTCGCCGGGAAGTTTTTCTTTCTCCCCGCGCCGTACAGTCCCAAGGAACGAACTCCGCGGGGGGAGAAACTGGGAAAGAAAGCTTCGCAGTTTCATTCAATTACTTTCCTCCTTCGCCCGGGCGTCTGTTGATCCGTGCGTCCAAGCGAAAAGCGGCTTTACAAGCCGACCGGGGACTTTTAATTTTGTCTCTCGGTTTAGCTTTTTTCCTTTTTCACCTCTTTTTTTTCTTTTTTCTCCTAGTGGAGGGCCACTTTCGAGATTAACCGGCTGATGTGCCGCTCTAATTTCTTCGGATCAGGTATCGCTGATTATAGGTGTACTTGTATCAGTGCCGATGGCTAAGTTTTTTTCATTAGCGGGAATGAGGCGTGAGATGAAACGTTAAATTTACATAACAGCAAATGGGATTGGAAAATCTGCATTAATGGGTGTATTTTACGAGGTTACGTCGATCATTACACGATTTTTATTATTTGGAGAAAAACTAATTTTTTCAATCTACTTGGAGTTTGTCAATGAACGATATCAAAGTTGTGCTATGTGTCAATTGGATAATTAAAAATTTTTTGCTAAAACAATTTTTTGTTTGCATTACAAATAGAAAGCAACTCAAATTTAGTCTGAACTAATCAGAAAATATTGTTACTAGTTAATGTCGCACCAAATCTCGATTTTTCTACTTAATTTTAGTAAATTCCTCCCTTACATGTTCCACAATTTTCCATTCACTTTCTCAAATTAATTTTTTTTTAAGTTTTAGATTATTGCACCAGCAATAATATCTACAAAAATATTAGTCTGCAATACGTAGCTAACGATTTCCATCATTTTCTTTTGTTTCAGGTGAGTCTGAACAGTACGTGAAGCACACACTCCTTGCGTAAGTAGAACGACCTGTCGGTTATCGAGACGTATTCATTCAATCCGCTAAATCGCGTCAAAAAAAAAACGTCGATAAACGAGTGAAAACACTTGGATTTACCCGCTCATTCGCGAGCTCCAGCGAATGAAAAAAAAGTGCACAAATCGAATTAAGACCGGGAGTCAATCAAGCTAGAGCGACAGCGTCGATCACGAGAGAAAAAAAGAGCGTGTGTTACCCAGGGCCGATTGAGCGCGAGAAAAAAAAGGAGAGATCTGCCTTTATGGACTTGTCAGTCGGCCGTCAAATCTCGAGGCCGAAGTCGTGAGTCAGCACAATGGGCCGCGGAGAGCAAACACGCGCTTCGTCGCTTGTCGAGTCCGCCCAGGCCGCGGATGATTTCGTGCGCGCGACTGCATTGTCCAGAACGGGGAATAACGAACGGCTGTATACCCCCCTCCGCCGGTCCCGCCCAGCTTTAATGGCCACTCGGCCACTTGACGGGATAAGACGAGCCCGCCCAAGGCCTCCGACCGACGCTATTTACGCCTGCCTTATTGATATTTCATCGAATACTCATACACTTTTTGGGGGTCCTTGGTGAGCATTGTTAGTCAGCTGTTTATGTGTTTAATGACGAGAGAGTACTGGGAAGGAGTGAAAGAAAGAGAAAAAGATAGAGTTTGTCTTGCCTAACTCGGCATGTATCTACTTACGCGCAAATATGAATGAATCGCAATTGTTCTCATAACGTCACTTTTATTTAGGTAATTACTTATGAAATATTCTTTTTTTACTTTTTCTACTACTAATTTAATTTTTACTTTAAAAATATAATTTTAGTCTCAAAAGATAATAGCCAGGAAGAGTATGGCAATGTACGGCAGATGGCACAGTGAATTTAAGGGGTTTAATTATGAGTTACTCGGTGACTTAAACTTCATTTTACAACCGCTAAAAAGATAAAGATGTAAAAAAAGTTTATTATACCTTAGTGCATATCCTGTAGCTGAATAATTAAGGATCGCGTGAAATTTAATTTGACTCGCAGAATATTAAACAATAATTCATAAAAGCAATGCATTATAATATATGTTGTTTATTATTTCATTATTATCTGTTTTATTTACTTTTCCTTGAAAACAAAGACTAGCAAATAAACAGATGTATTTGAAATAATATATAGCACTTGAGAAAGTTTATCTTTATAGTAAGCCGGCGTTATAATTAATCTTAGACCACTAAACGGAATTGTTTTGTAAGGAAAGAATGTATGAACTTTTTGTTATTCTAAAAAATAATATAATAAGCGTAATAGAGAAGTATTTTAGTAGATACATGTCAGCATATTCCGAACGTATGAACACCACTGTACAATCTACACCGAGTTATTATATACTTAAGGAGCCAATGTGATTAGGGAAGCTGCGATTGAGGGCATTCAAATAAAAGGGCCGTTCCCAAACAACCTGAATGCGAAGTCCATTGTTGGCTGGCACGGGGCGCGGCAGCTTCTTGAAGGACTAATGCATCGGGACGCCGGGCGAAAGGACACAAAGGCACGAGGAAGGGGTGAAGGTGGGGGGGTCAGCATTTAGCGCACGAGCCGGCCATTCATCCGGCCGGTTCGCCCGAGGAGAGGGGGCCGGGGGCACAAAGAGGCCCGGGCATATTCAGCTGTCCCCGTCGGAAATTTCGCGCGGGTGTTTGCACAGCCCCCCCCCTCCTCCGTAGGGCGGCGAGCGCCTTTGAGGGTTGAATGGGCCGATCGACGTTTGACCGGCCGCGATCCTCGACGGCGTCGCCTCGCGGCCCAACTCAAACATCGAAGGTCAGCCCTTTGACTCGGATCGCCGTGCGACTCGCCGCGCATTGTGCGCGAAACTTCCACCCTCGAGGCGGAACTGAATTTCGGCCGAGGCCGGACCACCTAAGATCGCCATTCCAGTCGACTATTTATCGATCACCTCCGGATAATCAGCAGCTAGAACACAATTAACGACTAACCGCTTCATTTATAACTTGTCGTGTTTTCATACTGTTAAATTACATTGGGAAAGTTTAAGTGCTTGTATTCGCTTAAAATCACAAGGTGTCCTCGAATGAATTTCGGTTTTCCATTTTAAAGTCTACAAATGGTGAAAAGTATTAATACTTTTCGCTGAAAAATTTAGAATGTTTTTCAATTATTAGCCTTTGAAAAATTAAATATGTTAAATACATTATAAGAAAAAAATCTTTTATAATCCTTTGATTACATAGGTATAGCTATATTTCTCCACATTACTTAAGTTCATTAAAGCAAATTTTTTTTCGAACTCGTAACCACAGCAAGTAAATCTCTTAATTCTAAGAGAAAACAAATTGCTAATAATCTTCTTCAATTGTAGCTTATCTTCCTGCTTATTAAGAATAACGATAACATGATATAAAATTTTAATTATTTAAACATTAAGAAAATTTAAAAATAATTTTAATAATTTGATCCTCAACATATAAAATTTTGATTCGACAAATGATAATTTTTTTATTAAAACACAACGTATTATTTTATTTACATTTTGGGCAAAAGGCAGAAGTACCATGTCACCATCAAACTTGGAAACGAAACTCAGTGAAACGTGTTACGAGCTTTCTCCGAAGAAATAGGGAAATACTCGGAGCAAGGGAAAGTCCGCAGTAAAGGAAACGCGCGTGAAAGTGTCAAATTTTGACGCGATATACTTGAAAAGAAAAAAGGAAAAGGAGCCGGCGAGAGAGGCTCTACTGGATTAAAAAGGAGAAAGCAGCTCGAGTCGATACTCGCCGGGTGGCCCGATGACGGACTCGCAAACTTTCGCGAAAACTCGCCGTCTTATTTTGCCCTCTCGGATAAACCGAGGCGGGGCCCGTCGCCGCCTCCTCTCGATTTTCTGGTTGTGCAACGGCTGCCGGCCGCAGGTGCCTGTCCGGAAGGAAGAGTCAAATCCTCTCCCCTTCCCCCCTCATACGGTCTTTTCCGTCGGGTACGCCTGCAGTCGACGTCTCCTCCTGGGGGCCGTACGCGCGCTTCTCTTCTCTTAAAAATACAAATACGCGAATAAATCAGTCGCGGAAAAATCAGCGCCGCGCGATAAGCTCGTTAGGGAGATGAGAGCCGAGGCGGCCGTCGCGGAGTTGATGCGCGAACAAAGAAACGCGGCCCCGTTTCTCGCGGCCGATGCTGATCCGACGCGTCGCGCGATATCGACAGAATTGCCTGTCTCTCCCCGCGCGAGCCTCCATTATTCCGCAGTTACACTGTTTTATCTATTGTATACGTAAGAACGACTTTTTTCCTCTCCTCCCCCCTCCTCCCGGGCAATTTCAAGAGGAATTAATTCTTTTAAGAATGTAGGGCAAGAACGGCTGACGTGCAGGATCTGTAATGCGCATTCCCATCAACCCCTTCCCACCCCCCGTGCGTTCCAGCTCCCTCGAGTATGAAGATCGATCAATTATGCGGTTTTGATATGTCGTGCTGTGAAGCGATATTAAAGTCGAATGTTCGAAACATTTGATGCGTCGAAGGTGGTGCTTCGGCTCGTGTACCACCTTTCCGCACGGAGATGCGTGCTTTTCCCATCCTGCCTCGTCAAAGAATCCATCCTCATTGACATTTTGTTTTGTATTCCCTTGCTTCCTTAATCCATCCGCTTATGTACCAACGCAGTTGAACAACTTCACGAGGAAAGCCGAAAATCCGTCTCTATATATATACCGACTCTCGCGGATAATAGCGTATTTTATACTCTCGCCAACGACAAATTTCCGAATAATCCGTACGCTTCATCAAACCAAGAAAAAAAAATTATGTGATTTCATCCACTCTTGAAAAAGTAATACATGAAAAAGTGAAACTCGAATAAAAAGATTCTGAATGGTCACTTGTAATATGGTATTTATTCAAAGAGAAAATTGCTCACTAAATAATTAAATTAAAACGAAGTCCCATGCAATTAAATAAAAATTTATTTTCAATTAGAAAGTTTGAATATTTTTTGTATATTTTCATTTTTAAATAAATTAATCACTATGCTTAAAGAAACTTTAATAAAAAAGAATCTGCTTGTCGGCAGATAGCAAGAAATAAATTAATTACTATGCTTAAAGAAACTTTAATAAAAAAAACTGCTTCTCAGCATTTAAAGATACGCAAACTTATAAGTAAGTTAAAGACTTTTTGCAGACAAATTTGTTATTCTTCCTGTAAAGGAAATTCATTGTACAGGTGCATTTTTTTTGACTTATATAAATCCCCTTTCATTTCCAATGACTAACGATGAGCTATTGTGACGTAACTTTCAGTTATTCATTATTTATGATACAAAAATGATATCTTGATTTAATAAGCCACCGCGCGGTAAGTTCCCAACCCACTTTCTTATACACTCGTGAAATCAGGAAAGAAATTTTCATGGTAAAAAGAGCTTGGCGGCAGATGGAAATTTGGTCAACGTGGTGAGGAGCGGGTCCTAGAATATCAAGGCGCGGAGAGTCAGTCAATTGCGGTCCGCAATCTTCTGATCCTGGAGGATGGGAGGAAGGGAGAAAGAGAGAGAGGAAGAGAGAGAAAGAACGCGCGGGCGGTGGAAACGTCGACAGCGGACGACTGACCCGAATGCCTCGAGCGGCATTTGATTGAACCTGAATAATGTAGGGCGAAGGGCATTGATTCGACCCGATGCCGTTTGGCATTCTCCGCGAGTTTCTCCCTCTTCCGCCGTCTCTCGCCTCCTCGTTTCGCGACAGCGCGTCCAAGCGGGAGGACGCGCTGCCCGCTGCCCGCGGGCCAGCCAATCGTATGTTGCGAATACGCGACCCGCCTTCCTTCGCGACCGCATGACCGCTGCTTTTTTTCGAGGCTACCGTCGCACCGCTTTTCATCATTTTACGCTTATTTTTCTTTTCGTTCTACGCTACTTTTAAATCCTTTCTTTTATGTTCCTTCTTTTTATTTTTTGAAGAGGATATATTAAGGTATTATCAAATTTATATTCGCGGACATCTGACGGGATTCAGTTTTAATGTTTTAAATAAAAACAGACAAAAATGTTCTGCTCTATTTACTTATTTATAATCCATATAATAAAATAGTTGATAAGTTCTTGACTGTCTTGAATATTTTACCTGTGAAATTTACGGCAAATGCAATCTTGTAATTAAGGCCGTAACATCAATAAATTTATTTCACATTATTACAAATTGTTTTTATTAAAAATATGAGTAAATTCCCATTTCGAAATCTTACGTATAAATAGAAGAAAAATAAAATAATAAATAGATCTTAAAATTTCTTGACGTTGCAGCATTTAAACAAATTATTAGCGATATGTTATCAGCATGCACGTGCATAAAGGCTTGACTATGTGCCTTCGTAAATCGTCAAGGGGCTCGAAGCGAACTTGCATCGATTTGTTGAGTATCTTGTTAAAACGAATAGATTTCATTGTAGCGCTCTAAAAAGCCGGCCGTGGCACTCGATTCCTAACGAATTGAAATTCATCGAACGAATTCAATTGAATTTCCCAACAAAGTGAACTCATAGAAATTATTTTAGCCTTGGCGTTATCGCGCTGCCGCGGATTGTTTCATTCGCAATGTTTATTCAAAGTCGCCTTTCTTCTATTCTAGTCCTGTAACGAGGCCATCGAATCCATAATTATATACTCTCAAAAACTTTATTACGTTTTTTAGCCTTAATAAAATTGCACTGCGGTCAATTATTTTTTGGCTTGAAATTTTTTGTATACTCAATGTTCTTCACTATATTTTATGTTTTCAATTCGTTTTAATAAATATTTAAATTAATCGGTAAAAATTAGATTAAAGTGTATAGATAAGCATGCGGCTTTATAATTATTTGATCCGATTATTAACTCGATGGTAATTAATTTTTATTTATGTTTGCAAAGCTAAATTGAGTAAATATGCTTTTAAGCCGTCATGTTGAATTTATTCATTAAAATAATAAAAAAATATTATTAAGCGTTATCCAATGTAAGCACAACAGTTTATTAAAGGATCTAATAAATGTGCGTTAGCAGAAAAAAATGCATTGATAAAGTAAAGCCTGCACTCACGGGTTCAGTAGCTGCACTGTAATAACCAAGGATGAGGGGCATTAATTATTTAGAATAAAGCACCGACAGTAGTAGAGGAATAATCAAGTAGTCGAGCGGTATATGTAAATGCGAAATCGGTGGCTTTTATCAATCATTGCGTTTCACGAAATGCAACCTCGAAGAGCCGTCGATTCGAGTGTCTTCCTCTCTGCCTGTCAAACGCTTAAAGGGAGAAAGAGCGACGGTCTCTCGTCTCTCTCTCTCCCTCTCGCTTTCTCTTTCTCTCTGTCTCTCTCTCTCTCTCTTCAACTCGAATTCAATTTCAGTCGAACGAGCCAATGTTTTATCTAGGCGAGCGATCATGACTCTCCGTGCACGAGCTCTCTCTCTGTCGCCTCTTCTCGAGCGTCAAAACGCTTGTTTCCAGGCGAGAGAGAGAGAGGGCGAAATAAACCGTTCCAAATGGACTGCTCGAGCTGCCTCTACGTGTGCAATCGATATACCACCGCGCTGGCCGCGCGACATCGCCATACTCGAGATTTTACGAATTTCGATTTTCGTTTTGTACCTTGTGTTAGTTTCCACAGATCGATCATTTTTTTTCTGACTTGAGTACTCAATTTTTATATCAGCATCAAAACAGCACAAAACTGCGCTCAATCATCATTTGAGAAACATTTTTTTTACAAATATACCCGCTTTAAATTTTACAAGCATCGTTAAATAATTCATACCCAATATAATTCGAAACACAGCTGCTATTAATAATAAATGGATTTAATACGATTAAAACATGTGCGTTTAATTGAACATTTACAAAGCGTAAAATTAGTATCATAAAATTTTGCAAGTAGGTCACAGCCTGCCATTCCACGTAACTATTAATAAATAAATAATTTTCGATTAATTTTCAGGTTCACTATAATTGTTAAGATGAAATGATAGCCGTGTAAAATGTATTTTGCACACGCATGAGATAAATATTTGAATGTAACATTATAAATTAATACATCTATTGTGGGTAATACACATCTATTCAACGATTTCAATAACTCGTCGAATCGTCCGTGGGCAACCTCGTTAAAATTCGATGCCATTGCGCAAACTTCGAAGCTGGGAATTCCATTCGTCGCGCGAGAAGCTCCTTTGCGAATGAAGCAGCGCGGGAGGACTTTATGGATTTAGCGGTTGCAAGAATCCGCGTATCAGCCGTAAATTCCGAAAACGCGCCCGCCATACGAAGATACTCCGGCTTGAGAAAACGGGCGTGTTATCGAAAACTTCGCAATCTTACTTTGCTCTTACTTTAATTTTCGTACGAGTTGCACTTCAAGAAGCAATTGTTAATAATTTATTGTATTGTTATTTACATTTTTCATAAAAGCATCGCCTAAAATTGAATGAAATATAATGTGCGCGTAAAAAAAACAAATTTATCCGAATAATTGTTGCGATTGCAAACAGCACTGATTTTATTTCACTGAAGATCAATCACTGAGAAGAAATTAATGCGAATTACGTACGAAAGCTGATTATACTAGCGATGAAATTTTAATTTCGACATCCGAATTAAAATTCGATTTTCAATTAATCGCTTTAAAATATAAATTTTCTCTGCTACGCAAAAAAAGCTGGAATTCATTAAGGATTTAAATTTCCGTAGTGCATATACCCGCGTGTCGTGTAAAATAGATAGAAAATTCGCACGGTATGTTTGTGTTTAAGAGCGGGGATATACATTAAAGCATAAAATTATAAACTGAAAAGTCACTTATATACTGGGCAGCGTCTGGGAGTGCGCTGCAGATGGAAGTTAAACCGCTTTTCCTAAGTGAATTAAGGTCGATTTTATTAATCGCGCCTTAAAAAAGTTGATTAAATTAAAAGTTGGTTATTTTATAAGTTATATTTTATTTATTCGAAAGCTGCCGAGGATCCAAGGGCGCATTAAAAGTTCGCACAATTCTAACTGAGCGATAAAAGTGAACCGCCTCGTATGTAACGGCTAAAATCTTCCTGGAAATACGTCCCATCAAAAGTTTTATTTCGGAGCCGAAAGGGGATTGGCCCGGGGAAAACCCGGAATTTTCATGAATTATCCCTCGCAAGTCTAGGGAATTCCCTGCTAAACTTGCTTTTTCGTGAAATCTATAGACTACAGTCCAAAAATAAGCCATTTCTCTTTACGTAAACTGCTGGAAAAAATCATACATTTTCTTGATCGTTGGTCCACTATTATTCATCTAATATTACTCATCCAATATTACTGCAAGAAATCATCGACAAAAATACAAGTCAGATTTTCGTAGGAAATCCCTTCGAGTACTAACGAAACGATAGGGACGAATTAGGTTCTTTATATTGTTTATTTTTTATTATTTAACAAAGCACAGTTTCGTTAGCATGTACAAGTAAAAAAACTGGAAGATAATAACTGCGTTAACAACCTCGAATGAAAGTATGATGGAACAATCAAACGGAAAAGTGCAGGAAGTTGGGCGTTTTATCGGCGTAATCTGGAGAACGAGGTCCATTCGAGAGAGCGATAAAGGGCCGCGACGACTTTCAATCGCGGTGTGCAACGCGAGAAAAGGGTCGGCTTTCTACTCGGTATGTTCTTTGTCCTGCGGATCGCGTTAATTAGCGAAATCCAAAATAAAAGGAGACTAGCGCTATGAAGCCCAACTTTAATCCTGTCCGGCGAATGGTAATTGGTGCACGATTCGCGCATGTTCGATTGTTTCCATTTTAACGAGACCTGCCGCCGAGAGAACTGTAAGCCAAATAAACACCATAGAGGACCTCTTCATCACGATTTGTATAGAGCACCACGACGTTTACGATAAAAATTCTGTGGTCATATTTTTAAGCTGGTATTTAATGGGTCGCTGCAAGTATAAAAACTTTTTAAAGACTGAGCAAGAAATTCATTTTTTATTCAAAGATATTACAAACGTTTTATTTTACGCGCATGTTTTCAGTGTACCTTTTTCAGCTTAGTACAGTGTACTCATTTCACGCGACATAAGCAATAAATAAATTGCATTATGCCAAAATAAAGTACACGTAGTTGAGGAACGCTACTGTACCGTAAATTTGATAAAGTTAGTGGAAAAAACAAAGAATTTTTAGGATGAGATTTCCTCGGTGTACGAATTTCGCAGTGGTAGGTAGTACCGTGCTCGTACACGAGTGAAAATTGACTTCACGCGCCCGACTAATCACCACGGGCGAACACATCCTCGCGCGAAATTCTCGGCCCTCGTTAAAAGCACGCGCTGCGAGATAATTCACTCGCGGGCTCTTGCGACGATATTAACGGCGCCGTGGTTATCTCGAAATGAATGCGGGACTAAGTAAAAACCAAATGCTCCAGCACTTTTTCTCAATCTCGTAGGAAGCGATTATTTTCATTTTTACGTGTAAATCCGGGTTCATTTTGCAAACGTTTGTCGCTATGGAAAATAAATTTAATTTTAATTAATTTCTGTAATTATTCTTGGACCAAAATGGGAAATACCAGAAATTACTAAGTTTGTGGTGATAAATTGAACTTGCTGTTAAAAGAAGTATTGTTTATTTACGTTGTCTGACTATATTTGGTTTGTTCTACTTAAGTATACCTGTAATTAGTTTGACGTAATCAACATTTCCCTCTTAAAAATACACTTATTCCCAATTATTACCGAATGTGGCAAAAGTACAACCAACGAAAAGTACTAATGTTTTACAAAATATTTTAAAATTCTTACTGAATCCCTTTAAAAAATATAAGATAAATACAAGTGTAAACTCTGTAATTTTTGTTAAAATGATGTAGAAAGCAAATAAATGTTTAAAGAGCTTTTAAAGCTTGATAATAAGAAAATTCCAAACTTAATATTACTGTTTGCAAGAGAAAAGCGGCAATCACCAACGACCAAGACCATTAAGATGACCGTACCGCAGAAACTGACATACGCGACCAATTTCCTGTCTTTCTTTTTTGCCAGAGCAGAGAGAACTCATCCGCGCGCATGCAAGGCCGTATTTACATATGTAAATAGAGAAGGGAGAGTCTATACAGATGTCCGGTTAATGCGCCGCGCCGGGAGCCGGGCGCCGGGCGCCGTTTAAGGCTCTCATCCGGTTAAGGGTGGAAGAGAAAGGGAAAGATAACGCGGTGAAAGCGAAGATAGCGCGCGGGTTGTAAAGCGAGTGGCACTACTGAAAGGACGTGTGCGAGCCCGCGCAACCACCAGGGGGAAGATAATGGACTCGAGAGCTACAATGAAGAGATGTTTATTTTAAAAGAGAAATGGCCAGGGGGGGGGCTTTTGCAAGCCGATTACTCTCGCTCCGACTCCGCCAATTTCTCTTCCTTCGCGCAGATAAATATTTTCACCAAGTAATCCTCGGCATTTTTGATAATTTGTTCTTTTACTCTCTTTTTATTCTCATTTGATTGGTTACCGTCGAATAGATAATCTGGAAAAATCGAAGATTCAATGTCTACAATGTCGGTAAATGAGCTTCGTCGCAATCAGAAAATCTGTAGTTGAATAGATTTTTTTTTACTACGGAGAAAAGAATTTGATTTTGCTGAATACCTATAGCAGCTCCATTCCATTCCGGAATAAAAGAATTTTCAGATACACAAGACGAGGCTGCACAGCAAGTTTAAATGACGCGGCTACCCGTATTTTTCTTACTAGGAGAGTATCTCACCTCCGGGTCATGGATTTTGCTGAAATTTTTACAAGAGGTTCCTTTCACCTTCGAT
>JAXIUT010029113.1:0-15412 GCA_035586675.1 Eurytoma californica | reverse complement strand
AAAAACATTTATAATATGTTTTTACAAAAACTTCAAAAATCACTATTACAAAGCTTCCTCAGGGAGGAAGCAAAAATATAACGTGAAGTGGAAAAATAATTAGATGACAAAAGTAATTACTGCGAGTTATTTTCCTCAGCGAACGCTGGTTAATAAAGTTTTGGATAAAAAAATTCCTCGAAGTCACGACTGAAAGTTTTTAATAGTAACACACTGCCTCGCGTTGCATTTCCATAAATTCGCTGTTAAAGGGTATTCGTGTGTTGCGCGCACTCGCGCGTCTCCAGTCGATCGCGCAAAAAGGCCGGGGCAAACAAAGAAGATAAGGGACTATTTTCGCCAAAGTGGAGAAAGCGACGTATTCGAAAGCGAGGTGTAGTGTAATGCTATTTACAACGAAAATTAGCTCCTGGTACACTGCCAGAGCGGACTGCTCACGTGCACTCTCAGCGGGCAATGACTTTCTATCCGTATTCTTTGAATGTAGGGTAAGTACAGCAATTATTGAAGTTTGATCAACTACCGAGTCTCTTGAATACGATTTTTCAATAATCGAGGATTTCGACAAGCACGTAGTCTTACAGCAGATTCAATATAATTGTTCGTATTGTTACACTCTACGATACTTTTGCTTCTTTCTCATTCTCCAGTAAAAAGCATTTTACCACGATGTTTACGTAATTTTTTTAATAAATAAATAATTTAAGAAATTCGGTTACTTAATAAACTATACATCCTCTTTCCCCGAAACGTGCTGTTCCACATGAAAAGCTGAAAATGTCAAAAGGCACCGGGCGTTGACTGGCCGAGGATAAAATAGAGAATGAACCGTGGATGCGAGCCCGCAGTGTGTAATTACGTAGCGGGGAATTCGCACGGCAATATTAATTAGGAGCAAAGTTCTTTTCCACGCGCGTATTCCTAATTTGAGAACTAGTTTTTCGAGCTGGGAAAAGTCCGGCATTATTCCCGCGCGCTCGGCGAAAGAATTGAGAGTCTACAAACACATCGTTAAGGACTGCACGATATACTGCCGTTCGTCCGTCTGAAAGCACATTCATTTGTATTCTTCAATAGGTATAAATTTAAACTAGCCTATATCACGAGATGACTATCTTGCGTTAACGTACTTTTGATGAAAGCCAAATTTTTAGAATTAAATTATATAATCGTAAATTTACTTAAAAAATCAACTTTTTAAAGATTTAAAAGAAAAAACAACAGTACTTTATTTCGGTTTGTATAGAGATTTAATCGTTCACCTAGTGATCTTCTACATCATTAATGTTGAAATGTAATTTAACTAGTGCAAAAATAAATTCTAATAGCTGCTCGTTCCCGTGAATATTACAGAGCTTTTTTGCAAAAAATTACAGAGCTTTTCTCGTAAAAATTGTGCTGCTTTTCGAATCGTGCAAGCTCCGGATAAAATTTACAATACTTTTACCGTAAAAATTCTTATAGTGTAGATACATTCATATAAAGAGTGCATGTATCAACCACTGTTGATTAATTTACGAATGAGTATTCGTTTCTTATATTTTATAAAACGAACAAACTCATATCTTAAAAGTGACATTCAAATAAATTTAATCCTTTCTAGTTGCGCAGAAAGTACGCGAAAAGGGTACGCCGCCTCCCGTCTGTTATAGGTCATGTATTTCCCGACATAAACCAACTTCACCAAATAACCACTGAAACCGGCGAACTTTGTTTCCGACGGCCGGTTCGCATTGATTTAGTCTACCATTAGACGAATCGTGGTCTTCCAGCCCGTCGCCCAATTTCTAGTTCCGCGAAAAACAAACATATTCTACGTCAATTAGCCAGATAGTATTTTCAAAGCATTTATGAAAATTGGCGCTTCTACGCGGTTCAATTTTAAATTTCAAAATTAAAATATTCATGTAAAATCTGCAAACGATTACATCACTCATTTATTATATTAATAGGATTAAGGAATCAATGAATCGTTAATAATTTTGATTAATTATTAAAATTAAACTTCTTTTTTTTAATATATCTGTCGATATCTGTCATTTTTCAATGAAGAGCACTTCTCAAATGGCGAATATCGCAATAGCCAGTTAGTTGCTTTATTTGCAACTCATGGTCAGTAGTTAAGCCCTGAAGCTGTCGTGATCATCGTGAAGTTCCTTTAAAAAAAGCGAATTCTTTGATCATCGTCTGGCTGCTCATCGGAGCAGGCTGATCTGAATTAGGAACGGAGCTGATACGATAGGAGTATGATTGGGATACACTCATTTGAAGTAAGAGCAATAGGATTCAGCCATTCCTTCAAATGCATGATCTGCAAGAGGAGCTTTCCGCTTAGACTGACCACTCTGTGACTTTGTGTGGAACAACGCGACTTGAGCGACGCTATATTTCTTCATTATTATAATAAATGTATCAGCAACGTCAAGTCAGTATTGACTGTTGGGGCGAAGAATACGAGAAAAGCTTGAAAAGGGCGATAAGTCGGCTAGCAACTTCAAATTGGTAAGAATTCAGGCAACAGTTGGAAAAGTGTGATCACTCAGCCTTGTTTTCAAGAAAGGATTAACTTGTATTTTCTACAACGTAGGAGTTATGCTAGAAATTTTACCTTTTAGTACATATATTATTATGATATATGTCCTAATATTATCATACATATATTATTTATTTACCTACGATGAATTATAATTTTTGAGATTAGAATATTTAGATATACAAAACCTTTTTGAATTTTGGCGCCATTCAACCAAATAAACTCAAGACCAATCAAATCGCTTTTTTAAATTCTTCGCAACATCCTGCGCCATCGTTTTTTAAAGAGAGGATTATCTTTTTAAATCGACTAGCCAAGATCTTCATTTCAAAACATCGATGTGCTCTCATTAATTAAAGCAGCTTGTTGGAAATGAGCTGGTTCCTGAATAAATATAATTTAATAGAAGCAGCTCTCTCAGCGCCGTTTTCCCCTTGTAGTGCGCGCAACGCGGCTCCCTCATAACCGGCATTGGTTTTCGATCGGCGTCTTTTTGCACCCGGGGCCGCGACACCGCATGAATTTCGCTCCCCGCCTAGATCCCGCTCTCCCGACCAAGTCTTCCACAGCATATTTCCGGCGTCCTACTTCCGGAACCCCGGGCTCCCCTCTTTTGCCTTCTCATAGCAATGCCATTCTCCCAGCGTAGAGGCCGTATTTCCCATCTCCCCAACCCTTTCGCCGAATAAATTAAGAGGGCTCCCCGACAGCTTCTGCTACCTTATGCTACGCTCGCGGCGTGCCTCCAAAGGAGAATCAGTTCAACATGAAGAGAACAAAGATATGTGTCTTTTTTGGTAAGCACGTCGGTCCCTCGAAACGATAAAAAAGTACTTTTCAATTTTTCAGCGAAAAGTGACACGTTTTGGGCTATCCGCGAAAGAAAGTGCATTTCGTGAGATCCCCGCCAAGAAAAGCACGTTCCTCTAGTTTCCGATATGTGCTTCTTTTGTATTTGTTTTTCGCAGCAGATTTCAATTGCATACTAGTTTTTGTTGCGAAGCACCCAAAGGGCGTGTACGTATAAAGGAAATAAATTAAATTATTGAATTCGACGAACCTCCATTGTATAGATGGTGTCTGGGCGAGCTTTGTATTTTAACTCGTTTTGTTGACAAACGCGACTTGCCTTCATCGGACTCTTGAGTGCGGCATCCTTTATGCGTATACCAACAGAAGGAAAGGCACTGCGTTTGCAGTTATATATCATCGAAGCCACGTGTTTGGTAAAGAGAAGAAGCGCCCAACGGTTCCGAAACTCCCTTAATATTGAGTAAATCCTGTCCCGGTTATATTTAAAATTTAAAATTTTTAATTTTAAATTCTGTCATAATCCGGATATCCTAATTTTTACAGCAAATTAATTAACCATATTACAAGTTTCAACAATTTTATTAAAGAAATAAAGCGTTTTATTAAAAACTGAAGTTTCTCCATTCTCGAAAACTAACATAAGTTGTAGAATAATATAATAAAACATAAAATAAGTTTTGAGAGCCCTTCCGGTACTCTATTACTTAAGTTTTTAACGCTGTGCACCTATGTTAGTAATATATTTTATTATACCAACATGCGAAACATTTTAACTGTATTTTATTTTGTATTTTATATACTGTTTCTTCATATTTTATGCTCCAAGAGGAGGGAAGAAAGTCGACATTGAGATACATTATTTAAGTCAATGGTGAACCATATTATTTAAGTGCCAAATCACTGGAATCTGTTCGTTACTAAACCAATGGAAAATTAAGAAAAAAAAGAGCTTCCATCACGATTCCTCTGCAGTAACCTTTGAAAAAATTCTCGCTCTCGTCGCCGATAATATTAATCTCGGGGCGGCGAAATTTCCCGCGAGAACTTGTCACGCCGTAGGAAAGCCGCGCAGCCGTTGCCGCTGCTCCCGCGGCAAAGTCGCTCGGCGCTGCGAAAAGTAGTAACAGCGGTGGCGGCGGCAGTAGTTGCGGCGGTGGCTGCGCTTACTCAAGCTTCGCGCGGATTTTAGGTCAACTAGCACTGGAGCCTAAACGTTGCTCCGACGGAGTTGGACGCGCGCGCGCATGCATTAAGGAGTGCCCGTCTTGGTGTGCAGGTGCATGCGCCAACATTCATGCGCGCACACACACACACCGCAAGGTCTCGTGAAATTTTTGCTCTCTCGCGCGAAATTCTATTCGGTCGCTCCGCTAGAGAAAGAGCCGGAGTGAGCTTCTTTGCTATACTTTTTTCACCCGCTTCTCGGCTCTTGGACGCTGCAAATTAACTCGGCGCTTCTAGACGAGGACTCTCGCGGGAGTTTTTCTACTTTGTATTTTATTTTTCATTGTGTGCATTTTAAGGGTGAGGAACCGCATTTTTCCTGATTTTGCACGTTCGTTTCTCTTTGTTAGCCTATAATGAATTTTGACTGCGCTTGCTGCGGAGGAGAATGAGGAGAATTTCATTCAGTGGAGTTTTTCGCAGTAGGACGTTTGTGTAACTACTAATTTTTATTTAAGTTAACACTTCTGGGGAGAGGAATTGTTTTGCAAATTACGTATGACGTATGAAATAAGGTGTTTGTAATGGCTTAAAAAAAAGCTGATATAAGATTTTTTGCAGTCGCCATTGCAAGTGACAATATTTACTGCTGCGCATATCATCGTTCAATTCGTAGCCACTTGTAATTAAGCAAACAAATCTCCGGGGAACTTGAGAAAACAAAAGATAATTGAAAAGTACGCGCACCCTTGTGGCTGTGAGTGTTTTCCACCGTCGTACACATGCGAGGCACGCCTTTTCACAGCTGACATTGCAACTACCGGGTTTCTCTCTTGCCGGCGCGGCGTTGCCCACTGCAGCAATCATGCGCGACACAGTTTGCACCCTCCGCCGCGAAACAACGCGAAAAAATGTATAATCTTCAGAGTGAAAGTAGAGAATGAAACGAGCACCCGTAGCCGGCAAGTTATTTGCATATTCGATAAGCATCTTCAAAATAAAATGGAAGTAGTGTGATGCCATCGGCAAATTAGACTGGGAAACGAACTTTTGCGCAGTAGTATTTCATGCGCTATTTTTGCCATTACTTTTTACTTGCAGCTTTAAGCAATCAAAGGAAAAGGCATACCGGTAGCTATTAATTTTTTCGCACAGTCAATATTTCAACCAAAATAACACAGACTTTTGCGAAGAATTTCGCTAAAGTGCTCTGCAAATTAATTATTCATTATAGTAAGTATCACATTTACTATACCCTCTTGTAAATTATCGAGGGCTACATATTGTTTAATAATAACCAGTTATTCACGCCTAGATAGATAATAATACAGCTTATATTTACATTGTTATATTTTTTTTAGAAGGCATAGTAATCAATTGTTGGATTATTTAATACCAAAATGTAATTACTGCATAATCATAAACCGAATATTATGTATTTTACCTTAATCTCAAACGCTGCCTCTAGTAGCATTTAAAACAGCTTTAAATAAAGTTACACATTGTCTTCTTTTCATAATTATTTTAAAGACAGAGCCGCTAACGGAGAATTGTTACTGCCCTTTCTAGCCATTAAATCTTATTGACTGTTCGATTTCATAATTCCACACGGATATTGACTCTTATTATAGGGGTTCTCTCAACATGGAAATCGATGATGCACAGTATGATGTAAAATCAGATTTCCACGCAAAAAATGTGAGGGATCATTGAAATGCTTTTTTAGATATTACTGTATAAGTTAATTATTGTAAATCGTACCTCGAAATTAAATAATGTTGTTTTTTAAAAATTTATCAACACTTTATGCTTAAAAGTACATCAATAAAACTCACGATAAATGAAGAGCATAGTCTCATGCCTTTCGCTGTCAATAGTATAAAAAGTGCATTATTGTCAACATTTCCGATCCCAATAGATCGTATTTAATGTGCGTGTAGGTATGGCACTCGGTACTGTCTGCTACAATTACAATGTTTTGAAGGCCCCAGCCCTTTAAAGCGTTACTGTATTATAAATTCATTGAATCTTTAGTATAGTTAACCAATTTAATTACTCACGTTTACCTACTCATCTTTCATTGATTGCTGATTCTAAATCATTTTCATTTTCTACTTACTTCTAGTCTTTCATTTTTGCATTTTTCAGCGCTTTCCCCTTTCCCATGTTGTCTCTCTTCTCTTCTCTTCTCCCTTTCTTTCTCTGTGCCCCTAAATTGAACTTTGCAAGTTTAATGTTGAAATGCAATCCTAAACTAAATTGATCTCTTGGGATTGTCTCAACAGTACGAAGTTAAAGCGATTTGGTTTTCGGATTTTCAGCTCTCTGTAGTGAAAAAAGAGGAGAAAAGAGAGCACTGTCAGTGCTTGTTAAAAACTCGCAATTCAAATGAAGAAGAAAAATAAGAATAACTGAATGTGCAAAAACTTTCCTTTAAGATTTATATAAAGGTATGCATCCACGTTAGAGGCCAAAGTGGTTATCAAAATTATGTTGGAAAATTATATTCTATGAACAATGAAGCAAAATTGTTAAAATTAATACTAGGGGTTGTTGCTAATAGCAGAGAGATTTTGATAAGTATAGGTGAGTTTAATATACGTACACCTTCATATTTTGATGGATGCATATTTCAGTGGAAAATTGAATTTCACATTCAATATCCGCATTTTTTCAGCAAAAAAAAAATAAAAAAAAATACAGGAAATGTAAAAGAAAAAATGAATGCATTACAAATATTTAATCAAATTTTGGTTATTTATATCAAACATAAATCATTTTACCAGTGTTCCATTTCGTCTTTATTGTGTCAAAAAGTTAAAAATTGCTTACATTAAAGTGGATGAGAATAGGTTCGCCTAAAGTTTTGAGTGTTTTGGGATTAAAAATTTACACAATTAAATACAAAACCTAAAAATTTGAACTAACATGAATAGCATGTTTTGCAATGTATCTTACGTCACTTCGTGATGTATGTGAAAAACAAACTATTAATTTAAACGAACAATAAGGCAGCCATTCTTTTCTCGTCTAGGCCTGAAATATTTCTAAAATACTTCTCTCCAGTCCTCCGTAATTAAATGAATCGACGAACTATCAATACCAGCAAATTCATCTTTGATCAGCAAAGAAAAATGAACCGCTATACAAGCGAGAGGAAATAATCTGGTCTAGATGAGAGCCGCGGCGCCAGTGAAACAGCGTATACGCATACATTCATTATAAGCCCGGGACATACGCGCGCAAATCTAATTGTCGCACGGAGCTCGCGGGGTGAGATAATTCGGGCGCGGTATGCGATATGAGTGCGGATTTCACGGCTAATTATTTAGCGGGCGATGCGCGCGCACGTGTAAATACGGATATCGGCCGGGGTGCGCGGCGGCGACGCCGACGCGGCGCCTGCGATTTAGCGCATGAGGGACGCCGAATTAGCCGTCGCCGCCGCTGCTCGCAATCAGCGCATTAACGCGCCGCCAGCCCGGCCGCCGGTCGATCGGACTGACGTGTCGCGTACCCGCCAAATTATGCGCATCCGAAAAAAAATAGTCCGATGTTTGCGCGCGACGCGGTGGTGCGCTCGCGGTATAACAATATTGAGCCGCGGAGGAATTAGCGCTCGGACGCCCCTCCATGACCATTGTTTGATCGAGCCCCACGCAAGAATGGGCAGAAATTAGAGGATCCAGTCGCATTGGTGTGTACTTTTTCCACCGCGGAATACTGCGCGAGATTTGCGATTAACGAGCTGATCGATCGACGTGTAGGTATTATTTATCCGCATATTTTGAGCTCTCATTAAAAGGAAGTATTTTATTTTTCCGTAAACAGCTGCAGGATATGGAAGCATAGCTTATTCGAGGCGTTGTTAAACTTGTTTCACTATTTCACCGTCAAAAGTAAAAAAATGGTGAATAATCGACTAATATTAGCGTATAAATATAACGATAATGAAAGAAAAAAAAACGTAATTACAAATTTATATTTGTTTCCTAACTATACATTGAAAGAATTTTCCCGTAAAAATTACGGTGCAGCTCACCGTAAACATTACGGGAAAAAATGTAATCGTGGGACCGTTTGCCATCTTGGAAATTTTTACGGGAAAATCATTGTAAATTTTACGCGGAGCTTTCACGATCGGAAAAGCTCCGCGAAAATTACGGTGATTTTCCCGTAAAAATTGCAAAGCTTTTCTCGAAAAAATTACGGAGCTTCGCCTGCAAAAATTACGGAGTTTTTCCTGTAAAAATTGCAGAGTTTGCAAGCTCCGCGTAAAATTTACAATGATGAAAATTTCCAAGATGGCAAACCGTCCCACGATTACGTTTTTTCCCGTAATTTTTACGGTGACTTTCACCGTAATTTTTGCGGAAAGATTCTCTCGGTGCAATTAGGTGCTTTATTTGCAGCTCAGTAGTTAAGCCCTGAAGCTGTCGTGATCATCATGAAGTACCTTTAAAAAAAGCGAATTCTTTGATCATCGTCTGGCTGCTCATCGGAGCGGGCTGATCTGAATTAGGAACGGAGCTGATACGATAGGAGTATGATTGGGATACACTCATTTGAAGTAAGAGCAATAGGATTCAGCCATTCCTTCAAATGCATGATCTGCAAGAGGAGCTTTCCGCTTAGACTGACCACTCTGTGCATTTGTGTGGAACAACACGACTTGAGCGACGCTATATTTCATCATTATTATAATAAATGTATCAGCAACGTCAAGTCAGTATTGACTGTTGGGGCGAAGAATACGAGAAAAGCTCCAGTTTGGCAAACCGCCCCACGATTACGTTTTTTCCCGCAATTTTTACGGGAAAATTCTTTCAGTGTAGATACATTTATATAAACAGTGCATGTATTAACCACTATTGATTAATTTACGAATGAGTATGATTTCGTTTCTTATATTTTATAAAACGAAAAAATTGATATCCCAAAAGCTCTTAGTTTGTTTAAATTCAAATAAATTTAATCCTTTCAAGTTGTGCAGAAAGTACGCGAAAAGGGCGCGTCACCTCCCGTCTGTTATAGATCATGTATTTCCCGACATAAACCAACTTCACCAAATATCGACTGAAACCGGCAAACTTTGAAGCACGCTTTGTTGAAGCTCACAGGAATTTTTTACGGGAAAATTCTCACAGTGCGCCTTTAATCATTTACTTTACAAAGCTTGCTTCTGAGCCTAGATGTAAAATGCTGGTTCATCTTAAATCAAGGTTTAATCTTTTATTTCAAGAAAATAAATTTCTTAATTAATTTAATAATTTATTTAAAACTAAATCTTATCTTATTAATTTCTACTAAACTTGTTTTGTATGAAATTAGTAAGATATATATTTGTTTTATATAAATAAGATAATGTAAAATTTCTTCTCGTTAAGGTTTGTTAAAGTTTGGGTGTAACGGCATAAAAATACGTAAGAGAAAATTAAATTTAAAAACTTCTAAAAGCTTTATCTTCTTGCATTACCTCCTCTCTGAGTAGGGTATACTTTTTTCATTACACCGAGCTAGGCACTAGGTAATAAAATTAAACTACTTTATTTTGCTACTTTTTTATAAGCATTTACTTTTATAATTGGCAATTTCATTATTATTACTATTATAATACTGATCCTGTTTAAAAAATTCCTGACACGATGTTGTTGTTTAACTAACATTCAAATACTACATGAAATGTGGTTATAAAACCAATTGTTTTTTTTTCTATATATATATATACTTACATAAATTCCAAACAAATAAAGAAGCTGCGGCGAAAGCTTATATAATACAGAAAAGATAAAAATAACTGATAAATAACTGATAAACTGTTTATTAATTTTATTATAATACCTAATATATAAAAATTAACAAACTTAAAACTGTTTAGGAATCTGTTTAGTCATCTTTTTAAGAATCTGTACATTATGTTGTCTGATTTTAATTCTCAATTCATTTTTTTTATACTTTTGTTAAAAAAATGTTTTAAAAAAATTAGTAAGAATATAAAAAGGGAACATTATTTATTCTTATTATTAATTCATAATTAAAAAAATAATTATTGCTGCCCCCGCGGTTTAAGAATTCATCTCCCTTTTTTAGTATATCTTTGTAAAATTACCAAACTTTAAGTCATGAAAACTACTATTTTTAAATACTACATCAACTATTTTTGGACTTTTATCATTTTTCCGGGAATTATGATGAACTTATGCCTTTTCTCCGTGAATTTTTTTGGATTTTTACCGTTTTCCGGGAATTATTGTCGATTTGTCTCGTTTTCACGGATATTTGAGGGATTTCTGGATTCCTGACACGGCGGCGGCGGCGGCGGCGAAATATCTTTATAATAGGGTTTGATACTGATCCTGTTTATAATACGTTTTTAATAAAATTTAATTATTACAACAGGTAGAAGATTTTCAACGTTGAAGCGTGCACCAATCAAATTCGCTTTTTCAATTCATCGTAAAACTCTTTGAGCATGACTTTATTTCTTTATTAAATTTGTGTAATATTATTAAAATGATTGCTCCCGGATTACAAGGACTTTGATAATCATAAAATTAATCTTATACTCAATAACCAAATGGTTTGTAATCCGTGAAATGTCAATCGGTAAATCCAATCATCAATACGAAAAGGCGCACTAATAAATTCTCCGATAATGAGACGCTGAAAGCACCAGGAAGAAAGAGGAAAAAGTACAAGTCAAGCTTTTAGAAGCCGAATGATATTTCGCGCCTATTCTCCCGTGTCACGACTTTTACGCTCACGGTAAGGTTGGCTGGCTTCCGTCAGAACCCCGGGGGTGACTAGCGAGAAATGCCCCTACGTCGCGGGTGTAACGCGCGCAAACAAAGATGCGCAGATCCGCCTATGAGGCAGGTGAATTGCCTGTGATTAGAATGTCTCAGCATTTTTGTTCTTTGTAATGTTTTCCGAAAATTGAAATTGTTTTCCAAAATCATTTTTTTTTATAAAGAAAGAATATATATAACAATGAGATCGTAGGATCTACTATCATTCATTTCAATGTTGAGCAATAGTTTTTCGATATACTACTTTGCAGAATCAATATGTTTCTAACGGTTAAAGTATAATTATGTTCGTTTTTATAGTTTAAATTTTTGTGCTGAAAATTTTAAGCAATTTTGAATTAATTATAATCAAGTTAATTTACTTCCTGATACGGTTTACCATATTCTGTGAAATTAATAACATAAATTGATTCCACATTTTCCACGCAGTAGAAATGATAATTAAAATTAGAAATAGAGTGTAAGGTGCTTTAAAATTTTACCTTGCTAATTAATTTATGTTTATTATACAAAATTACAAAATTATATCAATTATTGAAAGAAATTATAAATTTCTTTAATTTTCTGAAGAAATTTTGCAATTATTGTGAAATGTAATGTAAATGTAATTGTAAATGAACTTTTCATTACAATAAGTTTTTAAAAAGATAAATAAAATAAATTGAAAAATAAAACTAAAAACAACTAAACTGGCATTGTTGGCATTAAAAATAGCCTAGTGCATGAATAAAATGCATACTCTTTTCGGAAAATTCGTCACTGTACGAATATTTTTTATAGCTACTGCATTGTACTATACAATGAATCTGAAACGCTGTCGAAATCGACGACTATTAACTGTCACAACAACCAACATTTACGATTGCATCCGCTCGCGGATAGCGATGTACCCTCGAGGCGAAATATGACGCGAGTGTGTCGTTCGAAATTCGAGCACCTCAAGCGATTCGACATTCAATTCGCGTACATACTTGTAATCCGATGGATCTCCCAATCTCCGTTCTCTTCGCCTTTCCTCCGTAGATTCGCGCGCAATTGAGGTATCGCCAGCAGAGAAAAATGAATCCAGAATCTTCTTTGATATATTCGCATTGCCGTCGTACAGAAGGCACTGCACGAGTTTATACACGAAGTGGCGTAAATATCGCAAAATGTGAATACAATATACTTGAGTCGGTAGGCGCGGATGAACGAAAGTAGGATACTAGCGTAAATTTACCGGTCATTTTAAGACGTCGTAGGGTATAAATTTTATTAACGCGTAAAGTGGAGAAAAGTAGCTATTAAATTGGCCTTGGGTCTTGAGCGCAAACTTTTGATTTATGTCTTTTTTTCCTAGCGCAATACTGCACTGTTAAAAATCTGTTCTATTAGAAATATTTATTGTGTGTTTATAATTAAACTAACAATAATTGTACATAAATGTGTGTGCTAATTATCAAACTACTCGAAAATCATATTTTATTTCAATTACTCTAGAAAACTACATAAATGTTTAGAAACCATTTTTTTCTAATGCGATAGAATTTTGTGTGCGTAATAACGCAAACAAAATCTTAAACACATTATTTTTGTCAAGGAAAAGTCGAAGAAAGGTGTACATTGAACAATAATTAAAGTTTACATATTCGATTTATCAAAATACAATACACAGAATTTTTAACCGTGCAATTCAATATTGGCAGGAGCGACGTTGGCATTCCCCTTTTTAATTTGCAGTAGACGTAGCAAAACAGAGAAAGTACTGAACTGAACTGAAAGAACTGAACTGAATTTTTCAAATTACACAATTCAAATAGACCTGCGAATTTATTCAGCAGAGAAGTAAAATCAATTTATTAGCAAGTAATTAAAACCGAAATCGGACGATAAATCCGCTTTGCCGGCATAATGAATTGCGGAATCTACACCAGCTGATTCTCTATATGCACGGCAATCGGCTTTGGATAATCAATTGATCCGAAAGTTTGCAGTATAGAAATTAATTTAGGTTTAAACAAGGATAGTTAACTTTGATAACGCCGCGGTACTCGGACGTGGAGTAGGTAACAAAGCTCCGGTGGCCCGGCGAAATCGAGCGAGTGCAGAGGGGGGGTGCATGCCCCCGCGCGGAGTTTCGCCGGAGAATTGGCTCCGCGCACGCGATAAATTCCGGAGGCACGCCTTTTAAAAAGTTCGCCGCGCGCACGCGTCCGGGGCTGCTCTCGGGCCCGCTGTTTACAATTAATGTTGCCGCGCATGCAACGGCTTTCTCGGTACGTACGGCGTGCGCTTATCGATTTCGAAAGGCGCGCCACGGGGCGAGGCGGGCTCCTAAGTCCTCCACGGTAGCAATCGGTTTGTATCCCCGGGCGGATAAATAGCCGAAACTCGAGGGGCTGATTGGACTTCTCGCGGCGCCCCATCGGAATTTCGAGCACACATGCGAAATAAAGAAGGTCGCGGCGGGGAGAGAGCAGTTCGCCGAGTTCCCGACGGGTGCGTGCTCGGTTTTAGAAAAACAGCCGGCCGCGGAGGCGGTGAAAAGTGCGGCGCTCGTGTTTTCTTCCTTTTTGCCGAGCGGTACTTTACTTTTCTCTTTTTAAACGCGCTGTTGTTTCAGTGCCTGTTTTGGTGGCATTTTATGCAGATTCGACGGGAGCATGAATCATTCAAAGCTCAGCCGTGATTTGCAAATCTCTTTTCAACTACTTTTCCTGTACAGATTGTAATGAGTGCATTTAGAGTTTTCAGTTGCAGTCGGATGAACAATTAATCTACTTCAGTTTTCTAAAGCCACGCTTAGGAGTTCGTGGTATTGTATACCTATTTACGCGACATTACAAATAACAATGAAGGATATTTTTGGAAATTATCATACGTTAATCCAATATTCGATGATTGACTGAACTTGCATTCATTATCTTTCTGCTCGTAACAATGCAGCATTCAAAGTTAATCACTCCGCAAAGACCAAATTTTATTTCGTCCATTTGCATTAATCGAAAACATTCCTTTGTCAAGGGTTGTTTATTCTCGCACAAATCCACACTTGCATCGTAATTAATGTTACCGTAAAATTGCTAAATATTGTAGGACACCGAAAAAAAATAAATAGCAAAACTTACTCTTTCGCACTAAAACAATCTACTTGATTGAAAAAGTTAAAGTAGCATTTCAGCGTCAGTAAAAGTAAGTGCACTTCTCACAGTAAATACAGTTTATTCCAACCATAATGCCATTCTTATATTTTTAAAATGTTTATTCTACATTTTTTTAAAGACGTTTCTTACATAGATGCTTATGAAAGTAAAATAAGCTTGATCTTTCACTGAGAAAAAAGTCAAATGCTAATTTTAGTAGGGGAGAGCGGAGCATAGCGGGCCGAGGGGCAATGTGAACCTTCGGCGCATAGTGGGCCACCTCATTAAATATGTTTCATTTGCTGTGAAACATATTTCTTAACAAGTCTCATTGAAAATAAAGCATTTTGAAAGAATATCATTATTAAATTGATGTATTACTACATATATCTGCTGTATATAGTAATACAGCAATGTAAAAATGATATTCTTTCAAATAGCTTTATTTTTAATGAAGGTTCACATTGCCCCACGGCCCGCTATGCCCCGCTCTCCCCTATATATATACATCCTAATAAACCTTTTATCAAAATTATGGTATCTATTTTTATTTTTGTAGTAACAGTTTTTTCAGTCGATAGTACAAAATACTAGAAATTTATAGAAGTTTCATTAGAGTAAAAAGTAATAAAACGTTACTATACGTAGATTTATTTATTATTTTTTACGAGACAGTTATTCGATGAAGCATGATAACTCTAAAGTAACATGTATTATAATAACGAAAAAAATGAGTAAAAAAATTTGAATGGTAATATTATATTTACTATAATTTCTAGTGTACAGCGTATATCACTAGAAAACTTAGTAACTTTCCTGTACCCGCAAAAAAATTTACCAGCGGCCCGACTACGGACCAGTACTGCGCGCCAGTACACCGATACTGGCGCTGTGATGGCAGTACCACCGGCCCGTTACTAACCCGACGCTGGAATGATAACGCTACGCCGATATTGGCTGAAACAAATGGT
>JAXIUT010029102.1:0-12412 GCA_035586675.1 Eurytoma californica | reverse complement strand
ATTCGTGATAGGAGAAAGTAAACATGTGGGTCAGATTAAAGTAAACCATTTCCATGTAACTTATTCTAGACTCAATAGAAAGTGAGAAAATTAACACTAAGGAAAAAAAATTGAAGTTTCAAAAATTGAAAAAATTGACTAAAAAACTATCGTATACCATGTAGAAATATTTTCTATATATTATACAATTATATTGCTCAATTTTGTTAAATGCAAATTATTTTTGCTTTGAGTAAAAATTTGAATAATATCTTTTGATCAAAAAAGATTGTTTATGATAATATAAACAAACTCCGGGCTATTTACAATAAAATTAAAGGATAGAGCAACCACTGTATAAAACTCAGAAAATAAAACCTTCCGAAAAACTATACCATACTCCGAGCCATACTCTCTAAATTTCTCCCAGTGATAACTCGGTAACTAGTTCAAAACTAATGCATATACACTGAAAAATAAGTGAATAAAGTAAAAGTTCACTGATTTTTAAGTGCACATGCACTAATTTTAAACTAGTGATCGAGTTATCACTGGAAGAAATTTAGAGAGTACATCATGTTTCAAATTTTTATTTGTTTCTTGATAATCAAGAACTATTTCAATTCTAAGTTAAAATTTTTTAATTTCACTTAAATTATATATTATGATGATTTAAAAGTCATTAATATACAATATTTCTAACTGACATGAATGTCAATTCATCAGTTTTATTTAAGATAAATGTTTGTTTAAGTATACCTATAGCAACGCAATTTAAGAAAGTACTTGATGTCTCTAATTGAAGAAGTTGAAGAGAAATGGTTTGCATGATGAATCATTCAATTTTCGGCCAATTCACTGACAATACGAATGAAGAAATTTAAAGTACCTATTAAATGAATGTTTTTCCTTGAAAATTCTAGAAATAAAACAAATTTTTTTGTGTAGTGTACATTTAGCAAGCTTAAAAAGACATCGATAAAACAGCTTTATTAAATTTATACGAGTTATTAATAAAAAATTCTAGATTTAAAGAGAATTTAAAGTTTGAACTAACATTTTTGTAATACATGAGCTCACTTCATTAACGAACTGCACTATTATTCTTCATTGAAACGTACCCGGATCTTGAAAGCAGCATCACTTTTTTGAAAGGAGAAAGTAACATTGTCTCAATAAACGCTCGCAGATACGTCTTAATTACGTTCAGTCGCCAAGTGCGCGCGCTTTGAAGAATTTCGTCGGATTGTAGTGCGCGACGAAGTCGTGAATGCACTATAATTGTGCCTGTTAACCGGCTGATATGGCCGTTGATCGTACTGATTAAAGCAGTTAAAAACAATTAGCCGTTGTCGCGCGACATTTTCATATTCCCACGTGCAGCGGCGCGCTCTTTATCGTATTGCCGATCTGAGTTAGCACCTACTGAAAAGGCTGCTCCTGTTAGTGCTCAATGATACGAGCAGTTAGCCGAGAAAAACTAAAGTAAGATTCTAGACAATGGAACGTTAATTTGCAGTAACTTTACTTTATCGGAGTAATTAAGGGAGTGCATTATTAGATTTGCACAATTAATGAGGAAACATTTTTCGTTTTATTTGGTAACATAATAATTCATTTAATAATTGCTTTAGTATTTTGGATAATATGGATTTTATAAACAAGTTTTTGGAATTGTAGATAATTTTAAATGCTCGAATTTAAAGTAAATTATAATCTACCTTATAGTAAGTATGACGATTATTTGAACAGTCAATGGAATAATTCGTATAATATTTGAAGGTAAAAATTAGTTAGCCTTGTAAACGTCGCAAGGGAAGATGGCATAGTAAAGCTAACATTTAAAATAACTATACAAATAGTTAAGCTTCTACTTGTTTTATGGAAGGTTAAAGTTCGCTCTATTACAAATATTATATTATAATGAATACAACTATCATTGTACTTACATATTCATTATTATTTATTCACGATTTTTATTTTAAGTTTTATTTTCACTCCCTAAAAAATAAATTATTACATTCAAGGGAGTATTTCGCTGATTTATAGGCATTGAGAGTTCAAGAATTACTTTGTTGAAATTAAAAAGTACATTTCAGTGTATCTACATTTTATTATAAAATATTTCAATAGGCATCTCGAAATTTAAAAAACTGAAAACTGAACTGAAATTAGAAAGTATATTTCAGTGTATTTACATTTTATTATAAAATATTTCAATGGGCATCTCAAAATTTAAAAAATTATCATACCAAAGTAGAGTATTCTAAGATGATTATTGCTAAGAAATGATTATTGCTTAGACTAAAAGTGAAATGTGCACTTGAAGCCTAGTGATTTCTTCTTATCAAACGCATCAGTGTGATTGAAAATTTGAGAGCACCGGAGAATCCCTGTATATAACGGCAGCAACTCGCCTCAGAATTGGAGGATACTCTATATGGTTATAGCACATCATGGTATAGCGTACCTATGCATCGCTGTGATCGCGCGGCAAATACAAATGATGCATCCTCTTACGTCAGACGAAGTTCAAATATAACCCGACGCGATGCCGTGCACTATCCTTCCTTTTCTTCTGCTTTATCTATCTCTTTCGCCTCTCTCTCTCTCTCTCTCTCTCTCTCTCTCTCTCTCTCTCTCTCTCGCGCGCTTTCTGTCTTACCCGAGTATGCACTGGTTCGCGCGCTGATTCCCAAGATTACAGAGTAATTCGCGCAAGTGCGAGCAGGCCAAGGGGTTAAGTACTGACGCCGAGATCTTTTCCCTTCGGAATTCAACTGGCTCGTTTCTTCTTCGTTTCTCGCTTCTCTCTCTCTCTCTCTCTCTCTCTCTCTCTCTCTCTCTCTCTCGTCGCTTGCTTGGCAGAACTTATTCCACCGACTCTACTTTTCCTTTATTTCTTTATTAGTCGGGATTACATGCCGCGCTTCGAGCTTCCTTCTTCCACGAATGCCTAAGCTCGCAGCCATTCTCCGGAGCTTCAAGAAACACGTGTCGGTAAAAAGTGTTTATTCATGAAAATTTGGATTTGCAGATTTGCGGTGGAATTTTAGTGCTACGTGCTTCGACTCTTAATAGACAATTCTTCAAAAGCTCGAGTGAAACCCCTAGATATGAACTAGACGATTTTATTAAATAAAGAAATGCAATTTTTCAAAAATTTTATATTCATTTTTACATGCATTCTGTAAGTTTCTTTGCTCGCACAAATGGTAAGCTAGTTTTATATAAAGACGATTCAAGTGATGTGTTGTAGATGCATTCTATTAGTAAGGCTGCTCTAATAAAATTAAAAGAATTTAATTAAATTTATTAGTCAACGCCAACTTTAATGACATAAGCCGGAGGTCAGCAACTCTAGTTGCCGAAGCCAATTAATTGCTCATTCACCATGTAAAATGCTCCCATCGGAATTTGAAACCAACACTCGTTAATTTAAATGTTTTTAAAAAAGTGCAAAATACATACCGTTAAAAATACGTTCAATTCTACAAACCAAATATTTACTTAAGTTTTGTTTTATTATTTTATTTATTTGTCAGTGTTATTCAACATTTTGTATTATTTTTATAATTTTTAATTTATTATTTATATGAAATTTGGATTAAAGGCTCCAGCTCAGTAAATAAAATAAAAAAACCTCTGCCAATCCTCAAAATTAATTACTATACTTTTCTTAATTTATAATATAATTTTTTATTTAAATTATTTTGTATAATTTGTCAAATATTCAGTCAAATTGTCATTGATTTATCCAAATTTTATACGTAACGATACAGTCGCACGTTCAAAACATTTTTTAAAAATACCTTTTACACAAAATTAAAATTTTTTGAATAAAATAAAAGCAAAGTAAAATGAATTAAAAAATATGTAACAAAAATTAAAAAAATAAAAATATTTATCACAATTAATAAAGTAGACGTGGAAATTGTGAATATTATGATCAATAAAATTAGAAGAAATAATTTCAAAAATTAAAATTTTAATGATTTGTTTTTTTTTAAACTACACGCAATTAATTTTTTGTATAATTTCTTATCGAATAACGCAAACACAACTTTACACGCTCGTAAATTAATGCAATGCGAAAGCTTAAAATATCTGCATAAAAATAAGATATTCTAAAAATATCTTCATCAATAACGAATATACGAATATAATTCGCCCGCACAATTAACCGATACGCCGAAAAGCATGATTTAATCAAATCGATTCACCGAAATTTCCCTGGCATACTCCAGTAACCGAGATGAACTCAATGTTTGCCGGGTACACAATGTCGGGTGCCGGCAGGAGCGGGAAATCCAGGCGGGCGACATTACGCAAGCACGAAGACGATCATCCCGATCTCGGGGGGAGAGAAAGGAACTTAGTCCGTGGCGCTTGCACGTAATAAAAGCAATAGTACGCGAGCGAAGACGCGTAATCCGTCGGGCGCAGCCTTGGGATTGGCCACTCGAGAGGTGCGCCCCGTTGCATAATACACTCTCTCTCTCTCTCTCTGTCTCTCTCTCTCTCTCTCTCTCTCTCTCTCTCTCGTTCGCACGCTCTCGCCGACACAGAGCGACAGTTTAGCAGCGCATCCCATCGGCGGGGTTTCATCGACCGGGCCGGGGTGGAGCTTAGCTTAGTCCGAAGACCGCGTCAGCAGCTCTTCTCCTTCGGCGCTCGATCGCGCGGGGCGCCAAGGCCGGAGCGGTCGCCCCCCCGGCGGAGAACGCCCCCTCCCCCACCCACTCCGCCTCGGCGATCTCGTCTCGGGGTCTATCGATGCAATTAACGGCCGCGCGAAAGCTCGCCCTGACAATCCTTTTGCTTCTACGACTTTTACTTTGTCGAGTTACCGGCGGTGTTTTCGCCCTGCAGTGTGCTCTGCTTTCGCAGCGTGAGAATTATTCTTTTTGCCGGGTCGTTTCTTTTCCCGTGAAATTATTGAAGCTGTAGGCCTTTCTTTTCGAAGAGCCGAGGGGTTAAGAGTATGATAATAGAACCCATGATCTTAAAATATTAATATCATTAACATTATAATTTTCTTATTGTTCAAAACTTTTACATCATTTTATAAATACTCTTCCAAACGACAGTACTGTGTTGTAAAGTAATTTCAAACTACAAAGGTGTTGGAAATCTCTAACGCTTATCCGCAATACAATTTCTTCACTCATGCTCATACAAAATTCACGGACGTATACGTGAATTTACTATACGTATATACTGTATGTTAGTTACGACCGCGAATTTTGAAAATATATTCATCAGATAGTACTAAAACTTTGAAGATGCTTTCTTAGACAATTCTCTAGGGAAAATGGGGTGAAATTGACAACTTCTTCTTTTAGACTAACCAAAATGTTACAATAAAGATTTTTCATTTAAGTGTTGAAGAATTTATTAAATAAATTAATATACATTTATGCTAAATACATGCGCAAAATAATAAGCTGCGATGGTCAATGTATCATAAATATTTGCCAAATTACTTTTGAAAAAGCATAATAGTAATTCTTTATATATTGGCAGCCGACATCACACTTACAGTGATGATGTTGGTAAATTTCATATTGTTTCCTCCAAAATAATTTTTTTGTAAACATATATAAACGTAAACCTAATAGTTCGAATACGATAAAAAAAACAAATGGATATTTAAATTTAAGTAGAAAAGATAATGACTGTTTATTTATTTATTTATTCATTAAACGGGCTAATAATCCATTGCAAATGAAGAAATAAGAAGAATATAAAAGTAACGAAGAATTAACAACATTTCTCTAAAAAGTAATAGTATAAATACAGTGCAAATTTAAATGTTCCAATGTGAACAGCGTTAGTCACTCTTGCAGGGAGAATGTTCCAAAATCCTTTTAAACGATTGCACATGGAATGAAATGCGATATTAGATGTGTTAGACTCAAGAAGAGGATGCTGATATTTTAAAGGGTAAATCTGATCACCCAATTGAAAAAGGTTTTGTATACTATAAACTTCCACAAACTCTTTGTTAAAATAATCTTATTATACATGTACAGACTTTCATAGTATATATGCAGAGACCGAATATGCATCAGAGTCTGATTTTTAAATGCTAAGTAGCGGAGAATCTTATGCTGCACAGATTCCTGTTTCAAAATAAGATAAGAATATGATGGTGACTAAATCTGTAAATAGTACACGAGAGCCGGTAACACAATCATATAGTACAAATGCTTGAACGAAAACGTTTTAAAAAAACAATTACTTATCGCAATTCTGCTACATTTTTAACTACTGCAATCGTAAATTAACATTTAGAAAACGCAATCAAAACAAACTTGAATGCTACTGTTTACAACCTTATAAGCTAGAACCAGCGTTGTCCCGAATCATAAGCTGTGCAATATCACCCGACTCTATTCTAAATGGTTTTGTATTAAATAAAACCTTTCATTTTTTCATCTTACGCAGTTATCTCTCCAAGCCAACATTTTACTTTGAGTAATTGATCAGGTACTGGCAATAGTGCTCCTCAGTACATCCCTTTATAACGTAGATGTCCAGGCCGTACTGACCCTCTGCAGGGAAGCTGACCGAAAAGGTAACGACTTGGCCGGTAACCTCGAGACTCACGTAACTGGAGAGCTGTTCCTCCTCAATGTCGTTCTTGCAAAGGATTGCCTTGAAGGTCATCGGCGAATGCGAGAAAGGTATGCGGAATTGAATCTTGAGCTCGCCTTCCGTCTCGATTATAGCATCCTGTAAAAGAATTTTAAGTTCTTTTTTGGCTTAATGTCTTATAAGCACTAACTACGCTCAAGCACATTTTTGTATAAAAATATTATAATGCCAAAAATCACTATAAATTTTTCCTAATGTATTCTAGAAGTAAATATATCATAAGTTAACTATTTAGTGTTACTGGTGCCTAATATTCAAGTTAATTTAAAAGGACCTAACGCTCTTTTCTTTTACGCTCTATTGTTGCTTATCAGTCACAGATGAACTGCTAATCACGTAACCAAATCAGAATTAAATTAAAGATACACTGTTTTAATATTTAATTTCTATACAGGGTCTTCAAAAAGTATCGGACCCTCACTAATTTGCAAAAATATTCATATTCGTAAAAAATTTCAAAGTTGACCTTCAAATGTCCTTCAAGGATACATCAGAGGTCAAAGTCAAGGTCACCATTGTATTTTTTACGAAAATGAATATTTTCGCGAATCAGGGGGGGGTCCGATACTTTTTGAAGACCCTGTATGTTCGCAATACATCAAAAATAGCGAATATAAAAAATAAATTTGCCAGAAACATCATTAGAAAATTACTTATTTGAGTGACTTACCTTGTGAGAAGTGGGTTCGAGTTTGAAGAGTCGATTGGCTTTGCTGGGTCCCCACTCGTCATTATTGCACTCGGGCAGGGGTGCCGTCACCTTCTGTAGCTCCTCGCATATGATTTTGAATGCACAGATGCCTTTGAGTCGCATGATCTCGGGAGTCGATGGGTGTTTATCCGCGTACACGGTCAACAGAAAGGAGCCCAGGCAGGGTGGGTGCACAAGAAATGTCACCTCCTCATTAACTACCGTCTGTAGACAAATTTACACTTACTAGGAGAGTGTTTTAGATCCGAACCACGTTGAATTTTGTTGATTATCCGGATTTCGTTGAATTTTGAATACAGTTTTCTTATTTCAAAATATGAAGAAAGCTAAAATATTAGGGTCTAACGCTCAAAATTTTCGAAACCGTAGGTGTTTTTTTTTTAAACTTCATATTCATCAAAAAAGCAAATAAAGAGCATAACTTTTGTAGTAGTACAGATTTTTCAACGCGCAACAGTTCAAATTAATGGTATTTTTCTCTTCTCGTGTTTTTATGTACTCTAGGATTTATGGGAGCTGAGTTATCGTCAAATAATTAAATACGAAATAGAGAATCAACTTTAGGGGCCTTCGATTTTGAAAATTTTGAGCGTTAGACCGTAATATTTTGGCTTTCTTCATATTTAAAATAACGTTTAAAATTTCTAAAAAATCCGTGATCCGGAAATGAAGCAATATTCTAGTTGGCTGAAATAATTTCTTTTAGTGTAAGGTAGGTGGACCCAATATGAGACTATTCCCAATATGCGACCGCTCAACCCTATGGCATTATATTCGCACTATGAAATAATGAAAATTCGGAAAGTTTAAATCATCCCCGAACGCTAAATTCGTTTTACTCTTCTTTCATTGTTGCAATCCGCATTTTTTTTTTAACAAAGGCAAGAGAAGGCCTTTGAGTTTCACTCCTTATCTCTTAAGTAATTTGTGAATACTGGAGAAAAAAGTCTTTATACATTTCTCTAAACAAGATAGAAAAGTGCGAATTTTAAAAAAAATATTTGAAAAAATATCCTTTACTTCTACAAAGAGAAAATGTTATATTATTTAAAGCTTCTGAAGCTCTTAATACAAAAAGGTATCATAACTTGCAAAATTTGAATGTATAATTTACTAGCAAAATTATACCTTTTAATTAAAGAAAAAAATTGCTTACTTGCATGACGAATCTATTTAGAGGCGTATTGTTGTAAGTGTCAATATCACTATCGTAAAATGTGAGGTAGTAACCAAAAATTAGAAGAGACTGTTTGTACGTCGGATTCTTTATTCTCAACGTCGTGGTACCGGACGCATCAGTGTACATAACTGCTTTGGTACTCTTAAAGTCCAAGTTGAACCTGAATTTTAATTAACAAAGCATTTGGTCTTTGAGTTGTAATATTACTCAAAAGTTCTGGAAAGATTGGCTAATTTTTTATATATCTGTACAAAAATATATATTTCCTACACAAACTTTTTTCGTGTACTTAGAACAAACTTTAAATTGGATTTTTTTACACCGATGATTTTCAAATTATAATTTTAGAATGCGTTAAAATCTGAATTTAGAATACTATTTTTAAATAGTAGAACAAATGTAATATTTCTCAACTTTCAAAAGTCATAAATTTCAGAAAAAAATTAAATTAAAACATGTCTCAATGCATTTCCTTTCACAATGTGTAATTCGCCTTATTAATAACTCAACTGGCACCCTTGTGGTGACCGCTTTTAGCTTAGATAGCTTAGATTAGAAGCTTAGCATTACATAAAATGAATAGTAGTAATGATAAAAACTGTAAATAAAAGAAAAATGATCTCGATGGTGTTCAGTTCTTCAGTGCAAATTTGTAAAATATACTGCAAAATAGGGAACAAAGTAACCTCCAACATGCTTGTGCGGGCCTCACATTTCATTAAACAAGACTAGACTTACGTGGTAGTCATGAATAGCAGACAACTTAAGACGACTTATACACAGCGTTAATTCACTAGTCTTATCTAAATTTTCAGAGGTTACACTACAAAAAAGAATATCTCTCCTTCTTAATTACAACGAATTCCTGGTACAACTAAATAATTTGCACTCCCCATGTTTACAATACTCAACAATATTGCACTTAACGTACTACTTAAGTTTTTGAAACGGCCACTAGAAGGGAGCCACTTGACTATGAAAAAGACGAATAAAATTTGTTTTGTCGCTCTAAAAAAATGACACAAGAAAGAAAAAACATAAAAAAAAAGAAATTTGACATTTTTTCGAATTCCTTTTTGTATTAAGAATTTATTTATTTATTTATTTATTTATTAGAAGACTCTTCAAGGAGTGACCGTTGATTTCTTAACTGATACACATTGTCTCTCGTTTGGAACAAGCATATTAGTAAAGCGTTATCGAAATGCGCGGGTAAAATTTTAAACAAAAACAAACATAATATTGATGTTGATCATGATATTGATGCAGAAATTTGATAGACTGTAAATTAAACTCTCTTGCAACATCAAGAAATAGTAATCAAATCTTTAAAAGCCATGTAACGAAGAAATTTATGCCGAACAGATTCTAACTTCAAGCGCAGATACAAATAAGATGGTTGCCAAATTTGAGAGCAGAATAATAGTTTCGGTATAACAAGCATACAATATAAATGTCTTATAGACGAAATATCATTAAAATCTGAAGTAAAACACTTGATAAAACCAACTAAGTTTAGAGATTTTGAAACAACACAGTTAATATGAGCTTTAAAAGACAACGATTTATCAAATAAAACGCCCAAATCATTTATAAGTTCCACCCGATCTAAAGCTATTTGTTGACGTGTGACCAGATTTTGGCGATTTTTCGTCACTTTAGCATGTATTTTAATTACTACATATATTGCCCGTCGGTCACACTGCTCCGTTGATGGTATAGTCGCAGAGGAGATGTTCTCTACCTTCGTAAAATGATATAGTCTGACTTATCAATGTTAAGATATAAATCATTTACTAAAGTAAGTCCATAAACATACATAAACTAAGTCCATTCGTAAATTGCGTCTAAACCAATCTGCGTATAAACCATATCTAATAGAGACTTAATAATTCAAAATGTCTTGATGTCATCGGCATATAATAAAATAAACACATTGTCAATAATATTTACTAAATCATCGATAAATACGCAAAATAAGAATGGTCCAAGATGTGAACCTAGAGACACTCCAGATGAAACATTTACAAAAGACGAGACAGAATCTCCGATTTTTACAGCTTGATTTTAAAATTTAAAAAATGAAAGGGTACATATTTTAGGAGCTCTTACAGAGAGCTTTAAACGACGACATTTAAAATTCTTTACAAAATTTGTTGTCTACAGATTACAAATTTTAGATAAGTTAATTTATAACAATAAATAGGCAATTATTCCAGAACTTTTGAACCGTGTTGTATATTGATAAAATTAGAGGTATTTATTTTTAAGCAAAATAAATTTTCGGATAAAAAATTATCATAGAATATGTACACGGAGAGAAAAGTGCGGGCAAAATATTTCTATTTTTAGTGCGATTTTACTCCTAGAAGCCTACAACTGCGAGGCAGATATAACTCCGCGCGTAAGGACCAAAACATTCTGAACGTAGGACCAAAACGGTCCTACCCCTGAGGTCCTGAACCGCGAGAACGAAGTAGCTGAGCTTTTGCGTGGGAACGAAACGTTCGTACGTGAGGGATCTTTTCGGTCCTCCGCAAAGGAACTATCCGTCCCCGCGAGGCCTACTGCGGACTGTATGTGGCCCTTACTGTGTGTTACTATTTCGATTCTATTTTTCTCTCCGTGTAGGGTTAAAGTCACGTCTAACATTTAGACATCAGGTTAATCACTCAAGTTAATCTTTTTTTTTATCAAAAAAATGTTTGCGCGTAATAATATAGGTTAATTAAAAAAGATAAAAATTGTAAGCAAAATCAGAAACTGACTTGAAGAATTGAGATGACACTTTTGGTAGCTCCTCAAATTCTTCGAGGGAAATGGGCTGAAGGAGCAGCTGCCATTCTTTCTGCAGTGGGAATACCCCATAGATGAATTTCTCCGGGTCGGTCAGAAAGTAATGATCATCGTACTCATATCTATAAAAGTATATCTCAGCTGTAAAAAAATCTCTTTTTCTTCATTTCGTAGATTTTCTATGACCAAGATACCATTTTGACTTTCTAAAATTTAATGCTTTTTCGATTGATACTTTCCTTGAGAATCGAGATAGCTTTGAATGTTTGGTTATATGAGCCTACATCTTTAAAACGCGACCCTAAAGTAATGGGAATTCGTTCGTATCCTTGAGCAATAAGCGTGGCAATAAGTAATTATTAAAGCATTTTTTATGATTAACTCGTCAGCAAGCGATACCGGGCTAAAATTTCGATTATCATAAAAATAGAATACTGCACTTAAAACAAGGTATTTCAAAGAAGAAATTAAGTTTTGAAATTGTGTCTTTTGTCTATTCAATAAGATGTTATAGTTTAAAAATCTATGGGTGGTGGTACATTTCAAGCCTACCCCTATTTATAAAAATCTAATTACACTAGTTTATTTTAAATGTTTTAATATACAAACTTATTCATCTTGAAAAATCACAGCTTGCCAGTTAACGTACGGGAGCGCTCAAACAAATTAATTAAAAATAGTCTTTCCAATCTATAAGCTCGTGAAATAAAAATTTCGTTTTACAAAATATGCATTTCTAATACACGAATGATTGCAATAGCGCTATAAAACTAGTTTCTTTTCCTTAAAATTTCATTATTTAAATTGAAACTACAGATATCAAAAAAGTTTTTATTTCATTACAATAAATAGTAAAAGTATTTTTTGCTCAAGGTATTTTTATTACATACTACGTACATAAGAAAGTATTACAACTAAAATTAGAAAGTATAAGTACAAGTAAAATTAAAAATAATTCTTTTGTCCACATTTGTGAATCCAGTCGCCTAGACTGCACACACATACGAGCACACACACACACACACACACATACACACACACACACACACACACACACACACACACACACACACACACACACACAC
>JAXIUT010029091.1:0-15416 GCA_035586675.1 Eurytoma californica | reverse complement strand
AACGTAAGCGTTTTAATAAATAAATTAATAATTATTGTTCGTTCCGTGATCATTCGAGACCTGTCTTCTCCAAAATTTTTATTTTTATTTAATATCACGTTCTACAATAATTTTGGAAAAGTATAGATTCGTGATTAAACTGCTTTACCGAAATTTTACCATAATATTCGGTTTTTTACTATCTTTCTGAACATATTTAACTGGTTAATTGAGGCTATCTGCTTAAAAAGCAAAATCTTAGGAAAGGAACAAAAATGGCTTAACTAGAGAATTTTGGCAATGATGAAAATATAAATTGTTGTTATTTATCTTGGCTCCAATTGATCATCGAGGCTATAAACTCCTAAGCAATCATCGTTAAACAATCAATAAGTAGCTTTTGTAATTCAAATTTGCAATTTGCATTTTCCTGGATTTTGAAAGTTGAAATATGTTGAAAACCAATTGACCAATTCATCTGTTTTTTTAAATATATGTGACTAATCATTCGATTTGAACATGGAACCTATTTTATGCTGCAGTGGCTCACATTTCAATCAATTCAGAAAAAAGTTACTCGAATACTTTTTATTGAGTTTTATTTCAAGAGTTCTGCTACGTAGTAATAAACATAAACTCATAAAAATTAATCTTACATTGAACTAATTAATAGGATTTTATTTTGGGGGTCATATAAGAGGTCAGTTGTATGTCCAAATAAATTTGATACCATTATAAATCTTAAAAATTCAATTAGCTTTTGAAGCTTTTGATTAAGCATTAAAAAGGGTTTACTTTATAATTGTTTTATCGCTTCACTTCAGTTGAAATTAATAGATTAATTTTTACGTCATCAAGACTTGCGTCGCAGATAATACCACCCGATACTACTGTCAGAATAGTGTTATCAGTTATGAAATTGAGATGAAGTTATATTGTCACTTATGTAATAATTGATTATAGATATAAACTGTAGGAATCGTAATAAATTTAAATACTTAAAGCTATCTATTTAATATCAGGGATGGTCAGCAGTGCCTTTATTTGGGGATTTATGGCTGACGTCACAGGCAGGCGAAAAATTTTGGTTTATGGATTCATCTTTGATGGAATATGCAACGTACTGAACGGATTCTCTCCTAACTTTGCCATACTTGTAGTATTTAAATTCTTAAGCGGATTTATGTAAGTGTAATATTTATTCCAAAGTAAATCACCTTCTTTATCTAAAAATTTTTGACTAATGAAAATTTTTTCTTATTTTAGAATCAGTGGCCCTTACGCTACGGTCACCTCATATTACGCTGAATTTCATCCGTTCAAAGATCGCCCAAAGAAATTACTTGGTTTAAATGCTATGAGCTTCATTGGGAACATCCTCAATGCCGGTAACTATATTTTAAATATTTTGATTTCTTTATCTCTAAATTATATCGTATGTAAAGTATTTATTTTAAATTAATTTTACAGGATTAGCCTGGATGATAATACCTCAAGCTTGGGCTCTAGTGTTTGGCGATAACATTTTCATTTACAGTTCCTGGAGGATTTATTTGAGCATCTGTGGACTTCCTATAATTTTCGGTGGATTATGTTTGTTCTTCTTCCCAGAAAGTCCCAAATTCCTCATGAGCAAAGGTCGCAATGAAGAAGCACTGGAAGTATTCAAGAAAATATATTCGGCCAATTCTGGAAAACCTAGCGACACATTTCCGGTACGTTTATGTTACATTTAACTCTTGAAGATTATTATATCTTTACAATAACCGGTGTGATAATTTTGTATTTTTGCAGATAAAAATCTTGGAAAATGAGACGTTTCAAATCCATGATAAATCAAGTACGGATCCTACTGAACCGAAGACTTTCACAGCTACTGTTTGCGAAGGTCTTCGCCAGATGAAGCCTTTATTTGTTAGCTCCTACGTTTTCAAATTGTTGTTGTTGTTCGTCATTCAGTTCTGCACTATGTTATCGTAAGTACTATACGGTACATTTATGCAGATATAAATATTGCATTTTGAAATACAATCTTTAAAATTGTAAAATGGAATTTAATCTTTAACAAAAATTTTTAGAAACAATACTATTCGGCTTTGGCAGCCGCAGCTGTTTGTGATCTTGGACCAGCCGAGAGATGACGCTGAATCTGATGTTGTACATACATTTTGCGACATCATTAATAATTTTACATTTCACAAGAATAATCAGTCTAGTATGTTAGATATAGCCGATGAAGAATGCATCGAGGTAAGTGAAACTCTGTGACAAAGTCTCATTCACGATACATTATTTTAATTTTTAAATTAGCAGTGTACTTTATAATACATTCAAAGGATTATGTTAATTTGGCTTTTATTGGACTTTGCAGAAACCTCTGAATGATTCAACTTATCTCAGCGTACTGATTATATCGACTGTTCTCACTGTTAGCATGTTTCTGGCTGCCTCTTTTGTAAATATGTTTGGAAACAAGAGACTCTTGAGTAAGTAATTAACATTCTCAGATAAAGAGGATTCCTCCACGACGTGCACAAATGATACAGTCGGTAATCAAATCATGCAGATACGAAAATTTTATATAAAAGTAGTTTCTAACGCTGTAATTATTTTATCTGTATTTGAGATTTACTTCTTATGGGTAAAGAAGTTAATAAGAGGATCTTTCATAAATTTGTTTGCATGGAGGAACCCTTCGTTATAAATAAATTTACGTTTTTTTAAATTTAATTTCAATAATAAACGTTTAAATTTGCAAATCTGCGAGAGTATACGTCATCTCGAACTGAAGAGACATTTTTTATAAAAGAATGACTTTAGATTTTTTCATACATTTTTATTTAGAAGTTGCACAAATAAGCAATTAAAAGAAATCACATGAGTTCAATAATGAATAAAATCGTATTTCATGCATTAAAACAAAATTATTTTAATTTAAGCGTAAAATAGTAAAATATATACGAATATATAAATTTCACAAAATTTTGAAGCGAAGTACTTGAGTACCTACATGTAATTTAACTCGTGACTTACTTATTTGATTTAGTTGCATGAGTCGGTTACGTGATGAAATCACATGATTGTTTAATTGAAGATAAGTAGATATATTTCATTCTTTTCCTGAAAATTTAATAAAATCCTGGTAGTAATAAGCTTTACTTAAAAAGTCTTATTTAAATAGCATAGTTCATTCCACTTATGTATACAAATCGAGTTTGGTCGACACACGCTCCAAACGTTATGAGAAGTGTTTTGTTTAGACGCGTTAAAGTTAAATATCGCTTTGATTAGAACATCTTCGATATAAAAAAGAGATTAGCTTTTCGAGCAGAGATCGCGGGACCTAGATAAACATCTTATAGGGTTGCATTAATAAATAATCCTTTTTTTTAATATCTATTAATGGATATTAAAAGAAAGGATTATTTATTACGTACCCTAGTAGAAAATGTTTTGTGATTTTTTGATGAAGTATTATTGTTCAATACTTGACAGATTCTTCCCTTGCGATATTTAAACGTTGCTCTGAATCACGGTTTTGCTAATCTTTAAACAAATTTAGAATATTCGGTGTCTTACTGTGTTGATTTATCATTACGTGCGACGCACAGCCTGACTCATTCTCTCGCACTTTCGCATGAATTTGAGTTTACAAAAGAGCAATAAATTTTGAATAACTGCAAAATCTTATAAACACCGCATTCCAATAATTAATTTTGTTTTCAGTGATTACTCTCTCGGTCTCCCTGCTTTCTGTAACATTGCTCATTTGGACGTCGAATACTTTACTGATATTGGTTCTCATGTGTTTACCTGTTAGCATGATGTGTACTGCTACAATTTTAGTAGTCAATGTAGCAGTAGAAGTTTTTCCCACGTCTTTGAGGTAATTTAATGGCACATAAATATACTGTTCAATAGAGTCGAGTACAAACTGTCATTAATTAATTAACTTTTTATCTTTTCTTAGAACAATGGCTATAAGTTTAACCATGATGGTAGGCCGCATAGGTGCACTGTCTGGAAATGTTATGTTCCCTGTTCTACTGCAATTTGGTTGCATTGAGGCTGTTATATTTTTGGCTACTATGATTCTAGGTAAAGTTTTATTATTTCTTTATTTATGTAAGATATCGATTAAGAGTTTGTTATTAATATTAAAATTATCATTTCAGTGGCCCTCGTCTTGATAATATTCGTACCGAAAGCGGAAAAGGAAGTCAAATAGAATTTCAGAATTTGAAATTCATATGAACATAAGTATTAATAATAATTAGGTTAATTTAATTAGAAATGACCATGTGGTGATATTCAATCATATGGAATTTCTTCTGTACATAGTTTATGCACCTTGTGCATCATTTGAAAAAAATTGTTATTTATTTTATAATATATTTATTTATATCAAAAGAAATCAAAGTTTACTCTTTTTTCATATGTTATTTTAAGTTTAGTGTATTGAGGTGCACTTACTTAATAAGTGAAAGATTTAAATTTACTTTTAATCAATAATAAATTAAAAATTGAAGTGTCAGTCAAAAAATTGAACTAAGCAGTTTATAATAATTGTGTAATTTTTCTCTTAGTTACAATGTACAACTTAAAAGCAATTCTAAAAATCGAAGAATATTTATAAAGCTATAAAGAATATTTATAAAGAATAAAGTAGGTACTGATGCTTTTCCTTAATTAATTAGAAGTTTATGAAATAATTTAATTTGCTTGATAGAGTAGTAATGACAAAACAACAACAAGAAGAACAGAACAATAATAACTGTAGATTAAACAAATGCAACAGCAACATCGTTTTTAAATTAACAGAAACAGCGATGGTGATTAGTCTTTTATTATAATGTATTTGATAAATATTTAAAGATGTTCATTTATTGCATATGCATAATTATGATATGCTAATTATTAATTAATAATTTAATTTTATATTTACTATTTAATTGGCTACTTTATGTGCTCAGGATTTTCTTATAAAGAAAATTAAAAATGAATCCTCAAATTACTGTAATAGCAGCAACAGTTTTTTAATCAAACATCTCAAAATATGTTCGAAAATATCAGAAGTCAGGTAAGTTAATTATCACATCAAAGTGCCGCTGTGTAAAACTAACATAAAACAAGTAGAACAACGCATTAAAAATCGAAAAAATGTAAATAACCGGTTACGCACTCTCCTTATTTTTTATTTGCAGAGCGTCGGTATCGCTCGAATTTGGGGAGCATTGAATTACGACAGCATCGTAAAAGATTGATGGAAAACTTTTGTTTCTCATACCATTCACTTAATATTGTCAAAATAGCAAAGGTCACTTTTTGCTGATTTACATCCCTAGTGAAGGTATGCGCCAAACCATTTTTCCTTTTCTCTTCATAAGTCCAGATTTAAAACTATCCACTCTGCATTCACGAAAGTATAAGAATGTGGAACGGGGCAAACAAATTAGATTAGCTAGAAATTAGACAGCTCAAATTAGATGCTCATGTCACATTTTATAGGCTTGGATTATCAATTTATCAGTCTCACGCCCTGACCCCACCCTGACTGTTGAGTGTGAAAAAGAGATCAAAGGAAGTTTCCCAATCTCCGAGCTATCGTAGCTTTACTAATAATCGCCGAGCGTCGGTATAAAGGAATGTTACTGTTTATCGTAGAGGAAATTCACCTCTAAAAGAATCAGTAATTAAGTAATAAAAATACTCTGTTCAAAATAAATTTTCCTAGTAAATGAAATACACAAATAATACCCAAAACTTGGATTTACACAAATTTGACAGTGTACTTTATTCGACCTAATGCGCACCGATCTTCGCTGAACCGCATTCTGTTGTACTTACACAAGAAAAAAAATGAATTTCTGAAAAAAAAATAGAGACCAATGTCATGTTATCGCACAAGTGCCACTGGTGTCCGGATCCGCATCCAGATAAGGGATACGTAACATCCGCGAAAACAAGGAGATTCGCATTTGAGCGCGATAAGGTCTCGATAAGCACGCATCCATCATGAGACAGCGGGGCAGCTGAGTTTTCCGCGTGCCGCTTGCGGTGGACCCCTGCCGACGGTGCGCGCCGGCGCGATTTCGCCGCGGCAAGAGCAATTTCATCAGCTGACGCGCGAGATCGTAGGAGCGCGAAACGCCAATAATACCAGCGCGACGAGCTCCGGAGCTATCATTAGGCCTCCGACGCCCCGTCAGAATGGGATCGCGACAGGAGCACCCCGAGCGGACATCCCAGACCGTCGCCGCCGATAAGCGTGAGTAACGGTGTCGCTTTCAGGATCGATCATTTTTCCTTGTCGAGTGTTTGGTGCCACTTGGCCATTTGACAGTGTTTAAATTGAGTTTGCAAAAAGAAATGCATTTTACATGGGCCTAGTTTCATCTTGTTTTTAGTCTTGAATTCAGAATTTTCCTTAATTTTTTTAATCTTTTCGTCTTTGATTTTTGCTAGAAACAGAACAAAATGAGCGACCGAAAGAGGCGAATTTCGAGGAGGCCATGGCTGCATCTGGTTTCGGAAAATTCCATTACCTACTATACTTGGCTGTGATTCCCGCTGCATGGGCGTCGAGTTTTGATACCTCGACGACATCGATGATAATACCGGCCGCAGAATGCGACCTAAATCTGACCCTTTTTCAAAAGGGTGTACTGAATGCCATCGTTTATGCAGGTATGTTTAACAAATCATTAGATGTCTACAATCTCAGAAAATACTTTTGCCTTACTTTTTGGATTCTTTAATTGGGCGTATTCTAATAAGTAATACAGGTATGTTGCATTACGCTACTTTATTTGCTACTATTCGATATGCAAAAACTTCTGGAAATGTTTGAAAATTATATTATTACTTTTAAAAATTTTAATTGTAATTCGAATTATATTTAACGATATTTAATGGTATTTTTGAAAATAATATTAAAAGGAGAATTGCAATGTGAAGCTAAGCCTGCAGCGTTGCGCGAAGGAGCGAGATTATTTTGCAATCATCTGTAAATATTAAACTTGATCTTAAGTACACATAATTTGAGCTTCCTTGAGGATGCCAAGTGAATTTAATCTTGTTATGAAGATAGAAAAATTTCAAGTAAACTTTGCTTAGATATATGTTTCTAAATTATTAGGTCAATTTAAAAAAACTGATCCTATTTAAAGCAGGTTAACAAAGAAATTGCCTTTAGCATTTATACCGGCCTGACGCTATTGTTAATTTAAATAATCATATCGCGTTAGAAATTACTCTGCAAGTCAAAATCTTTTCCCCTACAGATTGTCCTAAAAGTGCCTTTTATTATGAATTCTCGAAAAGAAAATTCCATGTGTACAATATTTATCGCACGGTGTACATCTGATACATTTCAATGACGTCAATACAATTATCTTCTTTCACATTTTTGGACATTTATCTTTTACTAAGCTTCTAAATTATTTGAGATTTGTTTAAAAAAATGTTTCCTTTTATGCGGGTTTTATGGTGCTCATAATTTTCGTTACGATAAAGATTATGAACACTTAACGATAATGAACACTTAACGGATTTCCAAAATTTTAATTATCAAATCATTAACATAATTAAAAATAATAATTAATAGAGTAAATGTGTAGTAAGCGTGAAGGTTTTTTAATTTATGCTTTCGTCAAAAATACATTATTGCATCAGTTTACTTACCTATACTAATACTAATTATTTTAGGTATGGTCAGTAGTGCCCTGATATGGGGATTTATAGCAGACTCATTTGGCAGGAAATCTATCGTCTTCTACGGTTATTTGACTGACAGTTTTTTGAATATTCTGAGCGGATTTTCGTCCAATTTTTACGTACTCTCTACTTTTAAATACTTCTCTGGATTCATGTACGTTTTGGAAAAAGCTGGCAGATAATCGATAATTAAATTGTAAAACATTTATTACATTAAGATATTTGCAGAATAAGTGGTCCTTACGCTTCTGTGATGACTTACTGTGCGGAATTCCATTGCACCAAGGACCGACCGACGATAACAATGCTTGTTGGATTTCTCATTACTGCTGGTAATATAGTCGGCGCAGGTATGTTACGCATTTTGCATTTTTAGGATCTAGATTAGAAGAAAAGATTATTTTTCAAAATTGCATCTTTCAAAATTGATTAGATGGTGAAAGAAATAATGATTAATGTGATATATATTTATTGTAACCCTAATTATTTCAGTCCTCGCGTTGTTAATCATACCGCAAGATTGGTCATTTTCTTATGGCAATTTCAACTTACAGTCGTGGCAAATTTATTTAGCTATTTGTGGTTTACCCATTCTCTGTGGATCACTGTGTCTAAGTCTTTTCCCAGAAAGCCCGAAGTTTTTCATGAGTCAAGGTCGAAACGAGGAAGCCCTTAATATTTTTCAACGAATTTATTCATTTAACTCGGGCAAAACACGAGATGATTATTCGGTAATTTATTTGTTGGACTAATCTACAATATCAATAATCCACTTAAGACAGTAATTTGATAATATTTGGTCCAGTTATTAAATAATCAATAGTACATTTTATCAAATACACCATTGAGTAATAATTGCAATTTTTTCAATAATTAATTTATGAATATTTATATAATGTAAAGAGTTAATAAGTCTAAAAGTTTAGTATATATTAAAAAAAATTGTATTTTATTCAAAAGTAAATTGTGCTTAATATTTACGTTGATGCAAATATACTTTCAGAATAAGTACTTAAAAATTTGTAACATGGTCCTTTATTTCTATGAGATAAACATTATTCATTATTAGTTGACATTGATTCGGTTATTTCCGTTTAAATATATTCATATTTTAGGTCTTTAGACCATTTCTTTACAACGGATTATTTCTCATCCCCTCTTAGATAAAAGCTCTGGAGAACGAGGTGAAAGATCAATCGACAATGGAAGCAAACGAAAAATGTCTAAAAGTTAAAAGTTTTAAAGAGTGTCTGCACGAAGGGATGATACAAATGAAGCCACTGTTTCTGGGCTCTTACTTTGCTAGACTCTTATTAGTGGTTACCATACAATTCTGTGGAATGCTAAGGTTAGTGTTTAATTTTCATGAAAATTCAACTTTATTATTTATTCTGTCAAGGTCAAGATCAAGGACATTCGAGACGCGCTCTAAAACTTCTGTCTGAATTGTTGTTTTCAATAATATGATTCAGCAAAGCTTTTGCGGGTCAAACACAAATTATGATAAAAGTAAATCATTACTATTAATAACGAGTAATATAACAAATGTTTATCTTTAAAATTATTTAACTGTGATTAGTTTTAAAAACATTAAGTAAACTAAAACATTCGTTTACTACAAGTTTATTGGATCAATAAAAATGCTTTTCTTTATTGAATGCATTTGTGTATATCAAAGTATTTCAACGAATAAATACAGCCTCTCTGGTCGGGAGGAGTTCTTTTAAAGTTTAATTGATCAAAAGAGTGATTGTGCGTATGGGCAATTGTTTTGACCTTCAGTAGTTGTAGTAATTTGCGCAATATTTTTGAGTTAAGAGACACTACATTTTTAAAAGTCCATATTAATTGTACTTCTAATTGTTACCAATTATCACGTGATAAGCATTTTGATCAATTATTTAATAAATGAGCATTAAAAGTGATTTCAGACCGAGTTCCAGAGCATTCGCGTTACTTTTTTGAAGAACGAAATTCGTACGTTTGTGAAGTATTGCAAGGGTACGTCTAGGTGTATTTGTTAAAAAATTTCTTCTTCCTTAAATTCTATTATTTTAATTGAAATATTTTAATTTACAATGAATATTTTTATATTTTTTAGTATCATACATTTTTTATTTGATTTAAATGTTAACCTATGTTTCAATTTGAATATCGTGTAAACACCCTTAGTACCATTTGTGTTCGTTTGTAAAATCAGTACATTTTATTTAATTTTCAGCAAATGATTTACATATTTTATATTTGTTTTCAGTACAAATACCATTAGACTGTGGCAACCTCAACTATTTGCCATTATAGCAGAATCAGATGGAAATACTTCCAATGATGATAATTCATTTTGCGATATTATTGACAAATCGACGTTTGGCGGTAACCAGGAAGTGTTTGATGATAATATGACCGCAGTAGTTACGCAGTGCATAAGGGTAAATTATCATCTGTCTTTAAGAAAAAAATAACAAATTTATAGATGTTAATTAATCAAGCTGTATGTTTTTGTTATAGAAAACTGTAAATAACTCAGTATACATAAATACTATAATAATTTCTGGATCGTCATTATTTTTTACTTTTCTTGCCGGAGTACTTGTAAATTTCATTAAGAATAAGCATCTTTTACGTACGTATTTTTAATACGTTCACTGCTTGTTTTCGAAGATATTTGAAAATAAATTAATCTTTTCTCTTCATTATGCTTCGTTTTACAGTTGTGTGCTTCTTCGTGTCTGCGTGTTCAGCATTAGCTCTCAATTGGTCAAGAAGTTTACTTTTAACTTTAATACTGATCAGTTTATTTTGCGGTTGCTTAAGCGCCTCGGTTAATTTAGTTATTAGCGTGGTTGTGAATCTTTTCCCTACGACTATGAGGTATGACAAAAAATATCTATTTATATATCAGAATTTGCGTCACTAAAATATATGGCTGAAAATAAAATTTATTTGGCAGAACAATGGCTGTAAGCTTAACGATGATGTTCGGGCGTATTGGTTCTCTTATCGGCAACATAATGTTCCCTGTATTTCTTGAATACGGATGTACCACGGCAGTTTTTTCACTTACATTTTTAGTCTCGCGTAAGAGATTGCATACACTTATTACGCAATTTTATTTCTTCGTTATGAAGTATTTGTAATTTTTTTCTTCTTTTCAGTGGCTTTTATATTGGCATTATTTATCCCAAAACCAAAAGATAACGTAAAATAGTATTTGGAATGCAGCTTGTTTTAATAATCTTAATAAAGATTATGTAGCTAATTTTTACTGATTTTTCGTCCAAGAAATTATCAGTTTGGACAACTTTAATGTTCTTCTACAAAAGAACGCAAATTTCGTATTGAAATACGATTAGGAAAATATTTTTGTGCTATTGTTTCTGCACGACGTTTCCCGCTGCGTTGTGTCACTTTCACGAGTATAAATGTGATGTTATTACTTAGTACTGTAATTAACATTTAATAATGACGTACATTATCTTAAGAAAACACATGACTAATAAAAACATGCTTAATGTAGGCTTGCACGTGTTTTTCGTGCAACGGAATCGTTATTAATTGTTGCTACGAGGAAAAAAGTGCTCGTAAAATCTTTCCATTGTAATAGTAACAGCAATTTAGCTAAATTTTGTTATTGCTACACTATTACTACTGATGAAATGTATTCATTTACAAGGCGATTGCTGAGTATTCATAATAATCTCTATTAAAATATTATTATAATGCAAGTTAGTTATGTACATCTGGTGATGTTATTGTGTGATTTAGATTTACTTTAATAAATTATTTAAGAATAATCGATTTTTCTTTCATTATCTGGCTTCCTTGTTTCCTTTCTTTTTAAGTAGGGTAGTATAATAACATACAGAGATATCGTATATAGCCTCAAAACGATAGCATAGAAAAATTATTGCTAACTTAATCAACAATTTAAATTGTTTTTCAATTAAATGATTAATTCATTTCTGCTATTTTCATAAATATCTTCATCGGTATTACTCCTTAACTACAATAAGGATCATCTTATCTGCACGTGTTTCTTGAGTAAAAGAGTAAAGGAGTAAAAAATTGAAAACAACGCCAGAATACAGGCAACCTGACATCAAGCAAAGTTTACCAGGAGGTATGCTGGTAGGCTTTGTTTAATCAAGTTTATGATTACCAAGGAATAAAATTACATATCTAGTAAATTGATGTTTGCTCATAAGTTCTTGTTTAAATATTTGCTTCTGACGTTTAATTTTTCAGTTGGATCAATTACCAAATATTTCTTTTTCACACAACATTACTTTATTCATCGTCGTAGTGATCATGCAGAAATTTTGTTGAAACGCATTAAGCCCTTCTTTTTATAGATAATCTACGAAAAACTAAAGGAACAACAACAAAATATCGATAACTTCGAGGACCCAAACGTCATCTGCTGATGATGCATTTAATTTAATTTAATTTGCAATTTCATCTGAATTCAATAGTTTCACTATAATGATAAATTTAAAAAAAAAAAAAAAAATAATTCTTTTTTAATTTATACATACACTACCAACGTACATGTAGCCACTTCAGTTTTAATTCACATCGCAATCGTCGCAAGCATGGGTCCAGCTTGTTTACAATGCATTCGCCGTCCCTTCGCATATCGCTGGCAACACAGTTGAAGGAGGAAGTCGGTATCCTCACTCTCTCTGCTTGTCTAACGCTATTCTGCCCATAGGCGGCCGCACCGGGCCTCCTCGCATTGCGCAAGAATACTGTTAGTTTAAACACAGTCGATGCTGCGGCTTCCGGAATGGCTGGCCACTTTTTCGAGCCGTGGAAATGCCCCCGCCGCGGATAAGGAAATCGACCGAAAGCCCATGAAATTATAAATTGGATCTGCTCGCATCTCCAACGGGCACCTATAAATGCATACACACGCGCCTCCCTCTTGTTATAAGTTCCTTTACCCTCCACTTCTCCTACCATCTCGGCATCCTTCGCATTGTTCGCGGAGCGGCGATGTATGCGATGATTGCGACTTGACCATGAGAACTTTCTTTCGGCCGATTAGAGAACAATCGATATAACTTCGCTGCCCCGTAGCTTCAGATCATTTTCTCATTCGCTGGAGAGTTCGAAGGTGGTGGTTTTCTTCGAGGAAGTAAAATGATTTGGTTTAAGAATTTTTTTTAATTTTGTAATTTTTTTTTTATATTTTATTGAGTATTTAGGACTTTGGTGTGTTATGGAAAGGTTCAAAACAGATTATTTTTCTTTTATATTACTTTAAATTAAATAATGATTTTTAAACGTGGTAGGTATAACCATAAAAAGGTATTTCTAATTGAATAATCGTGAAAGCATAAGCCTTCCTAAAAATTTAACTATATAACTAGTAATTAGATGACTATGAAATATTATAGTACCATATTAAAAATATTTTATCCATTAAAATTAAAATTAACTAAGTCACTTCCACTTTAAAGGATACTTATAAATTTTCAGGTGCACTATCTACACAGCTATGAAATTCTAACTACGAGTTGATACAAAGAATTTCGTAGAAGTAAGAATCACTATTTACTTTACATACTCTATGGAAATGTATAACAAATTTAGAATAACGAATAGGTGAAACTTTATCTTAATTAAAATTTTCCAACTGTATATTACCATCTAACGGAAACGCAACCATCAGTTCGCATCTATTCTCCGGATGCGTGAAAGGTGGTGTAATACCACCTCCATTAAAATCGAAATTGTTTGCTAATTCAAGAATCTTGCGATCGAGCTACGCGCGAGGAGCTGACCAAGCGAGGAAGAAAGAGAGAGAGAGCCGCGCGCGTTGGGCTGTCCACGCGCGATCAAGTGGGGATGGGCCCCCCGTGAACATCTGGGTTAAGGTTACGGGATTCCTCGGGATATTTCGAAAGTGAAAACTCAAGGATCAGATACAACTGACGTAGCTGCTTGCGGGCACAGGCATTGTCCGCGAACTGCGCCTCTCCCCGCGTCTATCTGCTACCGAGCCGTGACGTATCGGCCGAGGGAGGCGCGTAAAACAGAAAATCCTCGTCCTTTGTCCAGGAGCACTGTGGCTGCCTAGAATGTGACCTTTTCCCACTTTGTACGCGATTACTTTTGTTAGGATTTCGATTGCTTCTCGTAAAGACCTGTTGGGCAAGGTCGGAGGGGTATTAAATTGTTTCTTTCTTTTTCGTATAGAGGATGAATCTTGTTTTACGGTAGAGTTGATTAAAAATGGATAGTCATTTATTGTACATAAAATGATGTAAAATAGTTATAACATTAGCTATATGTTCTTTTAAAGGTGGGATAATCAATTTTGTATAAGCAATTAACATCAAAATCAATGTAAGTAGTGCATCAAACAGTAATCATTTTTAACCATCTATAAAATAAAAAAAATTCGTCACGACACAACAAAGTAAATAAAATGTCAATGTTGCGATGTTGCAGTAAATCAAGTTTGAATAATTTTATTTTTAACGTAATTATGAAGTAAGTACTGGAACTTGAAATTATTCAAAGCAAATAAATAGATTGGAAGTCAAAATTAGAAGTTGATTAACGTTTGAATTTTCTTAATGATCGTAAATAAATATAGATTACATGAATTAAAAAGCGAGTATCTTGATTAGTATCCAAGTTAAATAAAATCGAAGGAATCGAAGGCAAAAAGAAGCGTATATTTGCAACTGGTACGATTCAGATGATCCTCCTCAAACCGTTGTTACTGTAAAGAAAACAATTTTTTCGAATCTATTCCGGCGCGCGGTTACATCTGACTGAAGTTAAAGTGGGACATGGCTTAATTTGTTACGGGATATTTTAAATAATTCAGCAAAACGTTAGACGGCCAATGCAAACCAGATGGGCAGCTGTTCAAATTGGAGCAAGAAGATCTTTTCTATAAACGCGAAAGCAGCTGTTTAATGTTTAGCAGGAGTACCCCGAAGTAGTCACGGAAAACAGTATTTTATGCTTAACCCATATATTTACTCGGGCTATAAAATTATTTCGATAATTTAAATGAAGGCGCCGCGACCAAGGTACCGCCTCGATTCAGGTTATCGAGTCAGTTTGCAGTTTTTAACGTCTTCATCGTTGATGTTATGAGGTACTTTATATTGAAATCTCGACCTTGACAGTGTGAGTGAAACGAAATGTAAAAGCGCCGAGAAAATAATTAAGTAAAAATTGCCGTGAAATAGTTAAGTATTTACCGTGCCAGTAGTGTAGAATGTTAATGTGTCACGGTAAACTTTGCAATGATATTTCAGGAAATTGTTAAAAATTATTCATTACATTTTTTTGCGTTTAAAGTAGATTCATTAAAATATTGAATAATTTTTATTTAATCAGTTTTATAGGACTAATAATTTATTCCACTTATAAAATTTTATTTTTTTTTATGATAGTTTTCTATATAAAATATAAAAATCTTAAACGTACTGATATTTTCGAATAATCAAAAGGAAAATTGTTTCGCGTTTTGTTATAATATTATTCTGACGTGAAATATTTTAGTTTTATCAGTAAAGTAAACGAAAAGCGTATATAACTTGATTTTAAATTACAATTGAATTCCTGAGGAAAGATATCATTTCACAGTAGTTGTGTAACATTTAATTTTTAAAACGAATATACCTACAATTTATTCCTTGAATAATTATCAGTGTTTTCAAAATTCAGTAACTATACTTTTACATAACATGGTAGTC
>JAXIUT010029080.1:0-15425 GCA_035586675.1 Eurytoma californica | reverse complement strand
CGACGCCATATTGTCAGCTGACCATATATATAGATATAGTCAATGATATGACATATATATTATGTTGCTTCCCAATACTACACCTTAGTTGATTAATTCAAGTTATTCCCCTTTATTTTATACAACAAAATAAAATAAACTATTTCGCGAATAAATCGCCATAAAATCCTTTCAAAAAAGCTCAAAAAACTGTTCATTTTCACTAAAACTCAGCAGTAACCATACAACGAGGAAAAAAATGTCGCGCGAACAATGCAATAGGCACAGTAACCGCTGGAGCTCCCGTACGGCTCTCAGCCAGCCAGCGGCAGCGGAGAAGCGTTGGGCAAGCGGCGCGTACGTTCGCGCGCCGCGGCCGCCGGAGGGAAGCGGGCGATCGGCCGCCGGGGCATTTAGAATGCGCGCTGCACCGGCGACGCTCTTAGGAAAGTTACGGCGCGCCGCGGCACGGCGAACAGGTGCGCGCAGGCCTCGCGTCCGTTTCTCCTTTCCTCCGCGCGCGCTCGCCTGTCCCCCTTCGAGATTTTCCGCTGGCGATCGCACACACCCGTGCATGCCCGCTCCAACTGACCGCTCGCTCGCTTTTTTTTTCGTTTCGGTTTATTTATATGTTCCGCTTTATTTATGCCTGCTCGTTGGTTGTTGCTATTTTTAATCTATGCGGTTCTCACGGCGCGCCAGGTGTCAAATGGGGACTGGTCGAAAAGTATAAGGGTTCGATTTGAACGTGAAGTAATTATCAAAAGAGATTTGATAAATAAATCATTGAGTTCTGAACTGTGGTGATTTACTGTTAACAATGATAACAACGAGCAATTTTATCTAACCAGAAGTTTTATTGCACACGGATAGAAATTCTTATTAAAAATTACCGTTGTTTTCACGGTAACCATGGACTTTTTTTATTCAAGAGGTTATTACAAATTTTAATGGAAACAAAAGAAATTTTAACCTTTTTCTTATAAATTTTCTTATAAACAAATGAAATTTTATCATAATATCAATAAATGTTACCGTGGAGTCCGGTATTTTTTCTTTTGTTTATATTAAAGTTTACTCAAAATTTGTAATAACCTCCTGGGTATCAAATATACTAATTTTTCTCTGTGCACGATTATATTTGTAAATTAATCAATGGTTTTTAAGGAAACCGTTTATTTTCAATATTTTATTGCACGTGGTCAATTCATAAATCGAGGGGTTATTTCATTCTGTGTAATCACAAACCGTTTGTAAGGGTCTTTACAATTACTTTTTAATCGATTTGAATTAAATCTATAATTTCTTAATCAATAATAATTACAAATTCAATCTCGATCATTCACATTCTTAAAGAAAAAGTCACTGTGAGCTATAAATAATCTAAATATATATTATTACATAATAAATGTAATTTTTATAGGAGTAGTCATTAATTAGATTTTCGATGGCCTTTTTTACCCTCATTTTAAAATTTTCAGTCATCAGACCTTGTAGTTCTTCGGTAGTCAGGGTGAATATTGAAAATTCATTACACGTTCAAGTTATTTACGTGCATTTCGTGAATTAATACGCGATCAGACCTTCATACAGTGTGTAAAATTATCTAGTGCATTTACCCCCAGGTGGACTTTGAGTTTGATATGTTTCTCACTAACAGGTATGCTACCACAGCTTTTATATACCTATATCACCTTTACACCTGAATGGTTAGGCGATAAATAAAGCTATTAATGCTTTACCTTATTGCAATCATTCTTATAATCTTGTATCATTGTAATCAAATATCGCCGAATGAGAAATCCTGAAAAAGCTTCAATGGATGGGATGGATTTTCGAGAATCATCGCAATCAAATGTCCCTATCTTTAAATTTTAAATTTTAATCGCAAAAAGTCATATTCTGAGTCAAAAATATCTCACTAATTAAATTAGTGGGATATTTTTAACCTGTAATGTATTACTATATACATGAAATTTCACTAATTCAGATTTAGAAGGTGCACTTGCACGTATATATTCGGCAAGATGGTTTTAATCTTGATTGAAGTTCGTTAGTGATTCTATTATATGGAACTAACATTTCAAATACTTTAATTTGAAAGATTGTTAGTTTAAATTTTACACGGCAAAATATACTAAATTTCGAAAGCATAGCTCCTATCGCGTGGACATCTACCAGGCTGTTTTTTAAAAGAAATTATGTTTTTTTCAAGTACATTTATTTTTAAATAAAGTTATGACATCTTGACAGCAAAACATTTGTTGCCCAATTTAGATCCAACTTTTCATCAAATTTAGTTTAAAAGCTCGAGATTTAAAGAACTATTTTTATTAACTTTTGCATGAAACCGGATGCTCTCACGAAGTGCAGCGTGAGTAGTTGTGAAAGATTTGTGACGTTGTTGGAAAAAAGAGATTCCATTTTCTTATTTTTTTTATACTGCCTGACGTTATATGGTTAATCTATTTTTATGGACCTCAAGGTTTTTCGCTTGATGCGAAAGTAATTCGTTATTGGCATAACATGCTGATGATTTTAGTAAAAAATTTATTTAAATTTCACTTATTGCACAATATTTAAGTCTTAAAAATGTATCACTTTCTGTACAAAATTACAATATTGAGCAATATTGATTGACAAGTAAGACATCCATTACATTTATCCCCACGAAAAAAAAAACATAAAGTTCTCACGGTAAAATTTCTTAACAACAATAAACCTCCCCGGGTTTGCACAACTAAGAAAACATCTCTCGAGCCGATACAATCTTGCAGTGGAAGCATCGCGATATCATCTCATTATATAAGAAAACAGGTATCAATATACTGCGCAGTACCAACTTTACATTCACAAGTGATCGTCAATTATCAAAGGTTCGAAGAGACAAATATTCTATTCACTCCACTGGAATATCGAAAAAACTTTATTTTATAACCATCCCATTAAAATGCCCCTTGAATTAACAACTCACTGTATACAAAATCACATAATTGATGCATTTATATTTCCCCGTCCGAGCGACACTTGAATCGCGCAGAATTCTAGGTCAAGACTCGCCCCGCCGCGATGCCCTACGAATTCGCCAATCCCATTAAAGCGGGAGAAAAAAAAAACGCGGGAGTCGCGATTCTCGAAAAGCCATTAGGTAATCAGCTCGGCGCGGCTCTTGTGAATGGCGAGACGACCGACGATCAAAGCGAGAACCTGATGTCGCGCGATTGCGACGCTGGCGTAAAGTACAATTAATTCCCCTCCCCCCTCCCCTCGTCGCTCTCACGCGTACTCGAGGGAAAAAAAGAAGAAGACGAGTTCGCCGGAGAAATCGCGCGGGCCCGATTTCTAAAGCGCGCGCGGGGAAAAAGGAGCCGCGAAAAGAAAAGTGTCAAAGTCGAGAAAGTCGCGATCGATCGGGGATTCCCGCGGAAATATGGCAGCTGGTAATTAGGAAAATTTAATTAAGCGAGTTTAAATCGGAGGGCGACGGGGAGTCTTCCCTTTTTTTTTCGTTCTTCTCTTCTCGCTGCCGCTGCGCTCCTTTTTGCGAGTACGGATTTCATCTTGAATTTCGCTGCGTTATGACGGTGCGCTTTAATTAAATGGAGAGAAGCGAGCGGGGATATAAATGGAACGTTCGGAATTCCTTTTCTTTGCTATTTGAAATTCATGGATTCCCTTTGCGTTTATAAGGATTTATTTACTTACTCCGACATTTATTCGAGAGCCTGGAATAAATACGAATGAAGTTCGTTTTAAATTCAAAGAATGAGGAGTCCTTCCTTCTTTTTTATTTTATTGTTTGCTTTGCGGAGCTTGTTGCATCGCATTACTTACTGACACATTTTCCGCGAGTTCTACTTGACTAAATCGAAAGGCAGTTTGTATATGTCGTTATCGCTGTGATGCACTGATGAAATGTTTGTGTTATTTACTTTTGGGTAATATTTAATTATAGTGGTATAATAAACTAAGTATAAAATTTTCTCTTTTAAATAATTAGGTATATTAAAATATTAATGAGAAGATATGAATAACAAATGTGCATGAAAGTAGTGAAAATTTGCTAAATGTTTATGAAATATTTCTGAAGTTTAAATTAAATAATTTTGTTCTTTTTTAGTTTATTGTCTATTAGAAATTTAATTAATTAATATAGTGAAAGAAAGTTTTGCAAAAATTATGAGGTTTTCTAATTATAGCAGTCCAGACAGTAAGAAAAATTAATACTGCACAGTAATTATTATTAATATAGTTTCAAAAAAATTATTATAAATAATTAAATATAGTTATTTCCATATATTATAAACTATAGCTAATAATTTTTTTTATAATGTACATTTATCCTTTTACTACTAGAACTCACGCATGATGATAAAAAAGTGCAACTTTAAAAACACACAAATTTGCACAATAGTTTATTTTATCTATCGGAAAAATGGTAATAGTTTATTATAAAACTGATTAACGCGAGAAACTATTAGCAACCACACGATATTGCAGTGCCTAAATAACTCGTGTTATGTTGATTTTCCTCATAATAAGTAAATGAATAAATATAAACCAGATCTCTAACAATGTAAAAAAAAAACGCAAAAACAAAGCAAATCTAAAAATCAATTCAAACCCACGCGCACGCATAAACACATTGCGAAACTCATCATAGAAACGCAAAGGAAACTGAGTACACCCCCACCGAAAGCCCATGCGACCCTCCGCCGCGACTCCGGCAAAAGTCACGCACAGCCGGGGGAAAAAGCGCATGTAAACAAAAAGGTGCGTGCGCGCAAGAAAAAGGCGCCCCAGCCCAGCGTGAGAATGCGGCTCGCGCTGCAGACTTCGCGCGCGCGCATAGAAATTCGTGCGAAACCCAAGAACCTTCTAGTCCTGCGCGCGGCCGTCGCCGGGGAGGCTGTGCGCTCGAGTGTGTGTGTGTGCGCGCGGAGGTAATGAGAGGTGCGCGCACCGCGCGGGCTCGGGCATTATACGCCCGGGCGAGAGGCGCCTTCGGCCGCCTCCGGCTAGAAAGTATATAAAGGCTCCCTCGGCCGCTTACGGTCCCGCTCGCGGAAAACATCTAGATCTCAGGGAGATACGATATCTATCGGCGGGCTCGCGTGTCCGAGCGAACGGCCGGCGGAAAAATCGGCAAGCTCTTTACTTTTTTCGCCGCGGTATGCTGTGAGGAATTTTAGTTTCTTTTTTTATGTTCCTTGTTGCAGCTGGGGTGGTTTGTTTCGTGCAGGGTGAGGTGATCGTTATTGAAACTTTCATGGTGTTTCGATCGAAATTTCTCGCATTTTTTTTGCAAAAATTATTACCTGTCTAAATTTCTTCAAGTGGAAAGTTCAGTGATTTCGAAAGAGTTGCACACTTTTTTCTGTGAACCATTGAAAATTCGTTGTTTTAAAATGAAAATTAATTATTTTACTAGTTTAATATCATTTTATCACCATTTTACAGAGATAAATAAGCAACTGCTTTGAAATTAGTGAAATTTTCAGTGGAAGATATTTAAAGGACATGTATGATTACTAAACTTGAAATAAAGTGACCTATTTGCTAAAAATTACTCTCGACTTTATTAAAATTGTCGCAAACATTGCAAAAAATACGACTTTATTGAGTAATTTTTACAAGACTTTGTGATAATTTTTACTAATCAGAATACTCGATCTCGAAATTATTAACAACAAAATCATTTTTATCGAAAACTTCTTTCCGTTAAAGCTCTTACGTTAAATTTTTTTATTCTTACGCGGGATAAAGAAGTTCGACGCAGAAAAGCCTCTAAATAATTGAAAACCGGAAAATTTCTTGACGTAATTGTTATTTTGTAGCAGAACTGAAAATGTTCTTTAATATAGGATGTGCGAACCGGTTCGTATACTTGAACTAGGATCCAGTTTAAAAGTCCTGGTTAAACTGCGAACGCATTTATTTGGAAATTTCAACCTGCTTTCTCCGCGGTTATATATACGAAATCCAATCGCGATTGTAATTAACGTATCGGACTGGACTAAATTGAATTTACAGTTGCGTAAATAAATGTTTATCTAGTCTTTCATGGCCTTGGAGCTTTTAGCAAACTGCTTTTTTAGCGAGTACGTGCAATTAACCTTTCTGATAAGCTGCAATAAAGGAAGTGAAGTAAACCTTTAAATTAAGGCCTTTCAGTATTTCGTTATTACTTTAAACAATATATTTATAATTAATAAATTTATCAAAGTTTCATAATTGTATCAGGTAGAATATTTTGTAAAATATGCTCATGATGGATAATTAGATGACGTAAATTTCATCAATACACTGTTAATATAATCGAATGAGTATTGACAAAGCTTTCAATAATACAATAATGATAACAACGCAATATATCTGAAACAATATAATGCACCAGCGACATATCTACATTTCATAATACCATTCATAATACTCATCCCATTAAGTTCAAATATCGTTATACCGATAATTAATAAATCTAATTTTTATGTTTCAGGTACGTACACGCATAAAATATTCATTGCATCCCATCCATCCGCCCACGTGTAAGTCATGAATTTTATTTACTGGAAAAGTAAAACCGCAACAATTCGAATAGATTCCGCATCGCTCGCAAATGAGGCGACGACGATCCCCGCAAAAGGTCACTCGCAAGTTAATTTGCGCTGTGGCTTTTTCGTCAAATTGTTCTTCTCCCGTTTCGCCGCGGGGGCACGGCGCTCTCCCGCCATTTCTCGCGCGTAATTGAAAATTCAATCGAGGGATTACGATTTGTTTGAACTTTTGATTGCTACCTCTTCTCCGCTGTAAGTGAGCGTCTACTTTGCTTAACTTAAGTACACACAGCATCGCGGAGCTTGTTATTTCCACTTGATTGTCCTGGAATCTCAGAAGTTTGAGTAACTTTCCTTGTAACACTGCCACTCAAAAGTTTCATGAAAATACTGATTTAATATTTGAATTGAGCAAATGCACTTTCTTCACCATTTTTAATTAAAATATTGTTTGATTAATATTAATAATGCGGCTGTCAAAGTAATTTTAATTCATGAAATTAGAAGTGTTGATTCCATAGCTACATGCTGTTATCACAAAATAAAAAAATGATCTTAATTGTTGTCATAAATGCATTCATTTTTAATTAAAATATTGTTTGATTAATGTTAATAATGTGGCTGTCAAAGTAATTTTAATGAATGAAATTAGAATTATAATAATTTCAGTGTTGATTCCTTAGCTACATGCTGTTATCACAAAATAAAAAAATGATATTAATTCTTGTCATAAATGCATACCTTTTTAGAATGTAATTTTAATTGTAAAGTTCAATTAAAATTAAATGATAATGTCAATTAAAAATACAGCATGAATTCGAATAAGATAGCACCCCTCATGTTTATGTATCTCCAGCAACACATCGCTAAAATAGGTACCCATTCGCCAGTAAAGAAAGATCCCCTGCCAGTAAGTCACCACCAGTATACGGTCAGCATACCCTGCCTTACCGACGGCTACTTCCCAAGCCCCTCAGACATATCGGGGCTTTTCCCAGCCTCTGGTCGGTAAGGTAAATTTTCCCGCTCTCCTTATACGGTATGCACGCGCGCAGGTAAACCAGGGAATCCCCGGCAGCCTCCTGCTATCTCGCCGGGGGTCGAGTGGAGTCGAGGGCTCGGCAAATATTGTCCTCGCTCATTAACTCGTGATTTTTGCCTCGGGGAGAGAAAAAAAGGTGCCGCGAGGAATGTTGCGAGCCCCCGTTTATCGATTAGCGTGCATAATTAATTGGACGGCGGCGCGGCGAGCTCGCTCGAATTGCGCCGGGGCAACCGGAGAACTTTAATGAGGCAGACGAATAAATTCCTGCGCGCTGCGACGACCTATCCGCTATGTTACCTTATCGTTCGTTATTCTCTGTTGCTTTGCTCGCGATGATTGCGGGCACTGGCTGTGTTCTTGGATAAACTGTTTTATTTTTCCTGTCGCGTGTATTCGCTGGGAATTGGTTTTTTTTTTCGCTTGTTATTGCGTTTCTAAGATGTTTCTAAGAACTGGACTGAGAGAATTTATTTACGAGGAGATCTTTGTACAAATTGTGGGGAAAAACGTGATCGTGAGTCGGTTTAGTAATAGCGAAGCGTTAAAGATTTACAAAGTGTAATTTAATACGGTGAATATATGTAAAATATATAATATAGAAAATTTCTCTTGTAACCTATAATCGTTTTTAAAGGAGAGAATTTTCTGACAGAAGAGTAGTAATCTTAGGATGAAGTGATTTGTTTGGTAAACATTGTCATAACTGGGTCTAAAGATTACCCAGAAAAACAAAATTTTTAGGTTTGTGGTATTTTTTTTCCTAGTTGTGAGTAATTATAACCGAAGTAGTCACTTGAACCTGAGATTAAACCATATAAGAATTTTTATGAAAAAAGTCTCCGCAAGAAAATACTACATTATTACCTTAGTGCCTAAATAATACTGAAGATTAATTTCACTTATAAAAAATGACTATATAGATAAAGCAACAAATTTTGAAAAGTAACCTTAATTTCTTCAAGATTGGCATATAAACTGCGATTTTCTAATACAAATTTACAAAGTGCTAATTCGTTATTCTCATTATGATTTTCTCTCTTAAAAAAACGATAACACGATAGTTGTGAAACATTTAAAGAAGCAATTTGATTGGTTAATCGCTAAATATCCGGTTTAGTGACGGAAAAATTCAAAACATTTTGATAAGAATTTAATATTTCAATATAATCAACGAATGTTGGAGAATTTTCTATTAAGAGGTTATGGAAAAAATTAAACGCATTAAGCACTCTGGATTCTGCTAGTCACCCGAACTTTACGAGAAAAGTCTCTCACTGCGCAATAATTAAAATTGAGAGTCTGATAAACGCGCCATCCAGGCAAATAATAGAAGTCAGTTAGCAGCTTCGAATTAATCTTTGTTCCGTCCGTGATTGAAAAAAAAATCAATCCGTCCAAAGCGATCTTTTGTTCCATTATCTTTTTTCGAGTGATAAAACAAACGTCTCCGGCGCTCGAAAAATTCACTCGCGCGTCGACGGAAAATTAATCCATTTCGAAGAAAAAAAAACGAGCCCCCGGTGCACTCCACATAACCCCGAAGCCCATCACCGGGGGAAAAAAATAAAGCTCGTCGGAGCAATTCCGCCGCACGAGAAACCCAATACCCATCGACGAAATTCACTCCGTCGAAAAACGAAAGCGCGCGCGGGGTTTTCCCCCCGAAAAAAGGAGGCTCCTCCCCTCCGCGAAAGGGGAATTCCCTCGGATACTCGCTAAATTTGCAAGATAAAGCCATCGGGCCCCCTCTCGCTCTAACCCCCCCTCCCGACAGCATTGTCGTCGTCAAAAGCGCGGCTCTCGCGAAAACGCGCATCGAGAGGCTCGCGAGCGGCGGCCTCCTCTCTGCTTTTGAAGAGGAGAAAAAAAAGCGACGAGAGGCGAAAAATAATAATAAGAGAGAAAAAGAGATGAGCGCGCGGCGAGTCTGGACCCTTGGGCGCACAAAGGGGGGGAAGGGGTGCGTCGCCTTACGTAGCGACGACGACGTCGCCGGTTTTCCCGGTCCGGCTTCTTTCACGCCGTCTAGCCTTTCATAGGCGGCATTGAGCGGCTCGCGGAGGGGAAAATGATAAACCCTCGCGCCGCTTTAGCCCCGTGCACAAGACTTTGCCGGCACTCGAAATTTGCGGTTGCTTAAAGTTGTTTAGAGACTTGAAGTGCGGGTTTTTTTTAGACGCTTTTATAAAGTTAAAAGGTTTAAATGATTTCTTTTTGATTGAGTCCTCGATATATAAGTAGTCGTATACTGTAAGAAAAAAATATTTAATATACATAATATTAGGATAATTATTTATTAAAAGATTTTTTACGAATAGTACGTGATTACTTACATTTCGGATACTTCAATTTTAAATTTCTCTCTAAGTATATAAAGTTTATTCGTATAGAGTAGAATTTGATTCTATATTGAAGAGTGAAATTTCACTCACTTCAGTGAAGTGATCGCGAACTGGAGAAAATTGTGCTCTATGTTCACTCTAGCAATAGAGCCAAATTCGACCGTATGTCAAGAATTCAATTTATATAAGTAGAATGAAATTTCATGCTATCCAATTTAGCGTTAATAACTTGTCTTAAAATAAGTGACTATTCACTTCTAAATTTCAGCACATTGTTAACAATGAATTAGTAATGACGTAACAATTACCTTTTAAGTTTTATATAATATTTTGGAAAATGATAAATTCATATTTCGCGTCGATTTAATTAAATTTCCATTGTTCCTTTCATACCTATAATAAAGCGCGATGAGAAAAAAAAATGGATTCAACTGATCCCATTGTTTCCTGGCTAAATAAATGTAGTTGGCCCATAATAGAGGGGAATTCATAAAAATCAGCCAGGTGTTCCCGTGCAGATAACAGCAGATGCTTCTTTATGCCGGCGATTGTATTCGCTCTTTCAGCAGCGCTCCTTCAAATGAAAGTCAAAACTTTGGCGATTGTTCTAATTTGAACAGATTTCAGAGACGTATTCCTGGAAAATAATTTTCTGCCCTATTTTTTTCAAATCTATATTTATCCCCTGGTTTAATCGCGTAAGAACGAAGGCTAAAATAATTTATAACGGAGAATCTCTTGCATTCGACTGAAAACACAAATTGAAGAAAAGTGGAAAAACTTTGCCTTGTTTACCGGTGATACTCGTAGTGCGACACAAAAGGACTTTTTGTGCGTACAAATAGCGTCTATTTGATTGTGCGCCGTCACATTTGTGAAAAAAGAACACAGTTGTCGCCATTGAATAGGTAAAGAAAAGCTTTCTAAAATGAGATGCAGAAAAAGCGGAGAGAACAATCTGGCGTCTGTCGCGGGTAAAGATTAAAAAGAACGGCGGAAGATAAAATTCTGGGGCGAATGCGTTATAGGCTACACTAGCGCATGGCGATGACAACGAAGAAGACGACGTTGAAGTTTTGCATCTAGGCGGGGGCCGATTAATTTTCTGAGTGACGGTTTATCAAGCTTAACTCCTTTGGAGAATCACGCGCGTTCGCGTTTACATGCGCGCGCTTGTAAAATTCACTTACGAGCGCATTTGAATTTTAGATTCCGCATTGTTATCGAGATTAACCGGCTAATTTGATTGAAGCGAGCGATGTTTGCTCGGCTTATCTCGAGATTTCTTGCCCTTTCACAGTGACTACTTTGTGATGGTGCAACTAATACTATTCAAAATTCCAATAGTCAATTTTAACGTACTCTCAATATTGTTGAAAAAGTTTCCATAGTTTTTTTATTGTAAATGATATTAAAACTATAGTCAAATTTGTTAGATTTTCAGTAAATTTTAATGAAAGAAACTAAAGTAAAATTTTTAATAAACTGTTTTTCCAATATCAGTGCAATTAGTAGTGGAGATTTTTATTTAGTGTAATTTTTGCATTGTTTTTCTTTTTTTGCGCATCTGTACAGAAACATTTCTAGTTTCAAGATATTATTGAGTATAAATGTGCTAAGAGAATTGAGGTGTTATAAGAAATAAGAGCGTTTCTTTTATATTTGTAAGAAAAGCTCTTATTCCTTATAACGTCTTAGTTATTTTCGTGAAATAACCCTTGCATAAATGACTCAGAAATAAAATAAAACGATTTATTAGCAATAAACTGGCCAGTTATGAATCAACGATCTAAATGACCGAAATGACCAGCTGTTAGTTGAAAACTGATTTTGCAAAGAAAAGAAATTCTTTTATTTAAAAAAAAAAGACTTTCTTTTAATTATAAACAATTAATACGCTTATTAATTAAATTCAACAGTAATTTTGTTTTTATACTTTTGTTGATTTATTTATTTACTCAATATTAAATGAGTACTGCCCTTACACTAAGAATAATAAAATAAGAAAACAAAAATAACTTCAATAACTATTGAACGAAATGAATTGAACGAAATTTTAATCAAATAATGTTTCGAAATCTCTAATTTTCGTTAGAGGAATATTATACATTATCCAATAATTACAGAATAAAAGGATCAGTTTAATCAACTAATTAATATACATATCAGAAAGCCGAACGCACGAAGAGGCGGCTGCAGCAGAGTTCAATTAATTACAAATAACAGCGGTATCAACATTAATCCGAAACTTCGGAAATTCAGATACTATCCGCACCCCCGCGCCGCATCGTACACCACCGCGCATAGCTCATAATAATAAACGTCGCCGTTTACTGGCAATTACAAAACTTAATTCCCATGTAAATGGCCCCCGCGTCTCGCAATAAACCCGCGGCGGCCACCCCCCACGCGAAATTTCATCCTCCACCGCGCCTCCCGTCACGTAGCAGCCGTGGCGTCGCCCACCGGGTCAGCCCCGGCAATGTCACGTCCAAATTTAGCCGGGCGAGCCGCCGCGCCGGAGCATCACCGGCGGCCCCGTGAAACCTTTGTGGATCAGCGCACGACGGGAGGCCTTCCGGACGCTCGAGAAAAAAAAAATCCTTCATCGGCGATTTTTACGGATTTATGTGCACGCACGCGTTTCGGGGTGGTGCGCGGGGCAGCCGATCGATGCGGGCCTGGCTGAGCGGCGGTACATCTCGCGTCCATTGTTGCGCTCCTCGTTTTTGCTTCTTTTTCGGTCGCCGGTGTACGTGAGGATTCGACATGACTTTAGTTTCAGCGATAGTCGCTCGAGAGCCCGGTTGTCGCTCCGTGGCTTGTAAGTGCTATCTGCTCCGGTTTACAGCCCCGGCTCTCCGGGGATTTGTATCTGAAGTAGAAATGCTGCTCCAAGATGGAAAATTTGTGTAGAAATTAAATGCAATAAGAAAAATGGTTTAAGAAGGATTAATGTTATCTGTAGTTGGTAGAATAGATTTGTATATTATACGAAGAAAAGTTTTGAATTGAAAATTACTCTTCTAGTCTGTACTAAAATCTCTAGTTTTATTAAAGTCTTTACTAAAAAGCATAAATGCGAAAAATAAAAAAATTAATATTGTGACCAGTAATGTTTAAAATATTTTTATTAAATTTGTCTATATTTTTAGTAAAATTTGCAAATCATTAAACTATTATTTCGGTTTTTCAAGTTTGTCCTTATTGTTATTAAATAATACAGTAAAATTTAGTAAAAATATTTCAAAATTTACGACACAATATGAAATTTTCATTTTTCGCATTTTTCGCGTTTAGTAAAGACTTTAATATAAGACTAGAGACTTTAGTATTTTTCTCCGTGTAACGCGAGTCTATTCTACTAACTATAATAATAATTTAATTTCTACATAAATTTTCCATCTCATAGTAAAACTTGATTTGATACTTAAATTTGCTTTACTAAAGACTATGCAGTAATTTTTAACGCAACAATTTTCTCAGTTTATGAAAAAAATTAGTAATAATTTATATTATGCAACATCATAATTTAAATGTAATTCCCACGATGTAGGCCGTCTACTCCTACTGCTGGAAAACGTAGCATACTTTTACCGAAACGTTATTCCCCGTACTCCGGGTCAATTTTCAATGAAATTCAGATTAAAGTCACGATTTTACGTAAGAGACGTACAACAAACGGGGTTAATTATAACCCCCGGGATGAAAATCAAAGGCTTTTGAGAGCCGACAAAGTTTGTCAGTCATTCTTATTCAGCTCTCCCGTAGCGAGTTAACTCGCGGTAGGCGCGAACGTCGCAATAAGAAGAGAGGATCGGGTCTCTGTACAGGCGAAAGGAAAAAGCACGAGGGGGATAGGACAAACAAGCAGCGTCCTGTGTACACTCCTGCGGGGGTATATACGGCGCGGTCGATACTTCCCCGGCGTCTCCTTCTATCTCGCAGCTCCGCCGTGGGTGTTTCTACACGCCGCTATATATATGTATATATATATATAGATATATACCTCATTCTCTCTCTCTCTCTCTCTCCGTAGTGCTCGGTCCCGCGGGCGCGACGCTGTGCAGGCGCGCACCGCCGTGTGTATACAGGAGCGCGAGGCCCGCTCCTGATACACCCGCTTCCTTCCTTCCTCGGCCGCACTAATTCCCAATCGCTATGCGCCCCGGCCGGCCTAACGAACCTCCGCGAAAATCACCCTCCCCCGCACTCCCCATCGTCGTAAATCAATTCGCGCCTTTGACTCATTGTGTTCCGTCCGTTTCCCCTCTCTCTCTCTCTCTCTCTCTTTCTTTCTGCTCGCCTGTTCTCTCCTTTATTGCTGTGCTTTTTTATTGGCCGACGTACGCGCGCATGTGGGGAGGGGGTGGCCGGCTGGCAAAATAAATTTCGAAGATTTCGTCGGACGTACACGGCGGGCTTCTCGTTTTTCTCGGGATTTTCGTGCCGTCCCGCTGGCGCGCTGGTTTTATTAAAGGATGGCATTGTTGGCCGGGCACAAGGTTGCAGGATTGTATACGCTATTATCGGATGGCCGCGACGAGATTTGTACAGGAGCGATTTAACTTTGTTATTTTTCTGTTTCTTCGGTCGCTGCAGCCAAGCCGAGAATTACTTTTTATTGCGAGGGAACATTTTTTTGCCTGTAATTGGAGGGATTGTAAATTTCGTCGCTGACAACGAAAAGAGAATGTTTAAATTTTCTGACGCATTTCAGGCTCTCCTCGAAGATTTTACGCGAGATGTCCGCGAAAAAGCACATTATTTGAGATTTACTTTCATGAAAAAATAACTATTTTGTTCTGTATTTATTTTATTTATTACGTTGCATAAAAACTGAAATACGCCTTTCTTAGAGAAAAATGGAACCTAGAAGGAAAAAATTATTCGTCTACTATTTTTCATTTTATTCTCTAAATTCTATAACAAATATTTTTAGCTATTGAGTCCCGCATTTTTTTTTAAAAATTCGATAATTTTACTTTACTTTCTTTACAGATTGGATGCCTTTGAAAATTTTTGAATTTCTTTTTAAAGAATTTCAATTTAGGAGTTTCATTCCACTTTTATAATCCTTTATTGATTACGGATATTGGTTATTGATTTGTTTTCACAAAAAATTGTTCCTTTTTATCATAGCGTTTTTCAGTTTTGATTAAAACTTTCATTATTTTATAATGTATTAAACTTTAGCTAATTTATCATTTTTTTTAATTCGGAGGAAGATGCATCATATAAATGAGGAATTCGGCACTGAATAATTCAGAATTAAACTTTTTATTTTCTCTTATTCGAATTTTTTTAATGACAATAAATATTCATAAGTATAGTCTTGACTAAATTTTATTTATTCACAATTTAGACAGAAAAAGAAACTGATTTTCGATTTTAAGACTTCACGCTATAAAGCAATGTTACAATGATGGTACACGGAGAAAAATGGTCAAGTAAAAATTACTATACTGCTTAGGAGCGCAGGGACAGACTCGACCAACCAAAAAT
>JAXIUT010029069.1:0-15425 GCA_035586675.1 Eurytoma californica | reverse complement strand
TCAAAACAAGAGCTCTTTAAGAATTTTAGAACTCTGAAAGAGTTCTTTCAGAATTGATTTTGCTCTCTGGGTATGTATATTTTAATAGTTTAGTGTAGAGGAACTAGCAGTAACAAACAATGGACTACATTTAATGAAAAATTCCTAATTCTAAGGTGGTCTAATTAAAATATGGGACACTTTCTGGACTTCATTAATTAAGGGGAAACTGTCAGTTTTGGTAGAAAACATTCAAAAATTTTTTTATTATTTTAAAGTAGCGTTTAGTTTGTTTAGAAACTATATTTGAATATCAACAAATTTTACTTTTACGTAAATATAATTGTCGATGTTTATATCTTACCTTTTTTCGTTATTTAAAAAAAAATGAAAGTTCCTTTTACTCTCGTTTCACGAATTTATTTGGCAGCGGTTTTTTTATATAGAACTGTATGATTAACACTATTTTACTAACTTGTATTTGATAAAAAAAACCATATGTTTACGGTCCCACGTTTTCCGAAGTACTGCGGATTTGTTGCCAAGGTAGGTAGAAATAAGCTTTTGATGAAAAATGCAGCGGTGCCGATTACAGGTAAGTGTCGACGAAGTTTATGTCTCTAACTTTAATATTATTCGCGTACCCTTGCAACCCTGGTAATGCTCAGCTACGTTACCGTAAGGTAACGTAGTATTGCGACAAGTTATTCTTCAACTAGAAGTGAAAGAGACTACATCAGTAAATATTTTGACTTAAGAACTATTTTGGTGATTTCGAGATGGCACATGAGGTGTCAATTAATGAAGGACAAGTTATGAATAACGATTACGAATCTGGATATAGAGGTTAAGCAATGCCTATTTTAACAATATTTAAGAAAGCTAAATTTGATTAATTAATTTATAGATATACATTGGGCTGTGAATGTAAATCGAGTGAGTTTGCGGTATTTAGGTATTTGGCCTGAAGAGAAATATGACAAATTAAGTCGTGCAAAGTATTATTTGACTATTCCATTGATGATAACTTGTGTATTTATTTTTATCTTCATGCCACAGATGTGGGCTTTGATAATGAACAATGATTTACTTGTCATTCTTGATAACGTTATAACCAGCACTCCTGCATTTACGTGCAGCTTGAAACTCTTTTTCCTTTGGCAGAATAGTATGGGTAATTACTTGCATTTCTTATTGTCAATAATTTAACTTGTAGGGATGCATTAACTTCTATACATTATACACGGTTACCGACAATGCTGTTAGTCTCCAAGTTTATTGAATGAAACGAAAAACTATAATGTAGATATACGGTAGTGAAGGGTCGGATCTAGAATGAGGGGCTAAGCTGTGTTCAACTCATTAGTGGACAAAAAAAATTAGATAAAATATTCCCAAAAAATTCATAGAAATTCTTCGAGAACTTTATAAAAATTATAACCTAAATAACAAAACAAAAATCGTCTATTATGAATTTTGGAAATTCTAAATTATTTTGATACGTCATTGTTAGCTTACCTCTTGCAAATGTGTAAATTCCTCCATAGTGCGAGTTTGTCCTTCGATCAGTAGAGAATGTATTATTTTTAACGAGAAATTTGTCTCCCTGTAAATTCATAACTATGGATGAACAAACGTGTCAATTTCAAATTGTTCAAAATAAATTTGCACTGAACTGTTAATTTATTCCGTAGGAAAATGTCTGCAGAATATTCTGCAGACTTTTTTCTTGGGATCTTAACCAATGACAGTGGATAATTTCTGTATGTGTCTCTGTTATGCTGCATTTATAAACGTTTATAGCACGCCGTGCGAAAAACGCCCGTTTATTGCACGCAAGCGTAAAATAAATCGGCGTTTGCGCTCGTTGTACTATACAAGTACAATAAGGGATTTTCGGACTCGTGTGAATTATCTTCCTCGCTTCGCTCGGGCGCTAACCTCCCCAAATCACTTTTATCGCACTTGTATCGTAATATACTATTTTGTTTGTCTTAAATAGAAAAATAGAAAATATCTTAGGGGAAAGCGAAACATGGGGTCATGGGATAATGTGAACCTTCGGAAGCCTATCTACAATAAACGTGACGCGGGACGGAACAGTTACGTTGACATGGTGTCATCCCTACTAAAAAAGCTCAGATGAGAACTCAGGTAAGTCCTCCGACCAAATTCTCAGGTGACTCTTAAAGTGGCGCTGCTTATATCTCGGCTGAAAATGTTTCACTTAAATCTCAGGAGATATGTCAGGTGAGCTCTCAGGTGAGATCTCACCTGAGATTTAAGTGAAATATTTTCAACCGAGATATAAGCGTCGCCACTTTAAAAGTCACCTGAGAATTTGGCCTGAGTACTCACCTGAGATCTCACCTGAGTTTTTTCATTAGGGATGCATTGAATAAATTAATTGCCCCCATCTACAGTTTTATATACTTCAGTTTTATTACTTATGCTCGATTATTCAAATATAAAAAAAGAGAGCATGAGCATATAATATGTTAAGTATGTCAAATTTGCTGCAAAAAATACTTCGCAAGAAATTTATACAAAATAAAGCACTTTGGAAGAATATCGTTATTACATTGATGTAATAATATACCTTTATAATTTTTTTTATATAGTAATACATCAATGCAATAACGATATTCTTTCAAAATGTTTTATTTCAAACGAAATTTGTTACGAAATATTTTTCACAGCAAATGAAACATATTTAACTCGCTGGCCCACTATGCTCCGACTGCTTTAGGTTGCCCCATTATCTCCTTTACGCATAGGCTACAATTAAGATTTACTTTTATCAAAATTTTTCTCCCTTAACTATGAGTTATTAAGTATGTTAAAGAAAATAATAATAATAATCTATTATATGTTACAAGAAAGTTTTGAGACCAGTTGTGAATACTATAATGGATGATTGGTTATCACCCAAAGTCGAGTGGGAATATGAAATCATGCGGCAGAAAGGTGCTGTGGCAAGAAACTTTACAGTTTATGGATACTCCTTTTTGGGTATAGCCTACGGCACTTGGATATTAGGATGCATAGTCGGTATTAGTCCCCGAGTTTTGTCAAATATTACAGACTACGGTGATCGGTACCTTATTTGTCAGGCTTACTACCCTTACGACTATTCCACTAGTCCAAATTTCGAGTTGACGCAGATGAGCCAAATAGTAGTAGGTTCTTTTATAATAATGGGCCATGGTATTCCGGATAATTACTTGATAATTCTGGTTTACCATTTAAGTGCGCAGTTCCAGATTTTAGGAATTTCTATTGAAAATTTTATACAGAATAATGATAAATCCCGAAAAGGTAGTAAGAGCCAAGATATGAAGAAAAAGTTCTCAGAGTATATTCAACGTCATGTACATTTGATGAGGTACGAACTTAGGATCATCATAATCTTTTATACCATAATCGTGAATGCAACTATTTCTCTTTTTCAGGATGGTTTCTGACGTTGAAAAATCATTTAGTATGCTTATTTTAACACAATTATCTTGCATGTACGTTATGGTATGTGTTTTAGCATGTCGAATTATATATGTAAGTTTCATAATGTCTACTAAAAAATCAGGAGCTCATAAATATGAGAGTAAATACAATAAATCTTATTACGCATTGCAGACAATTAAAACAACTGAAGCAGACAAGAAAATTTTTCAAGTGATAAATTTAGCCGCATCATTATTCAGTGTAGGGATGTTTACACTCACTGACTGTTTAGCTAGTGAGACTCTAACTTCTCATGTGTGTAATACCTTTCAAAATTGAAAATTTATAATCCATTTTGTAAACATTCTATACGTACTTTTAGAGTGATGCACTGTTTAACCATATTTATAATTGTAAGTGGTACATGATCCCAGAAGAAAATATTCACGATTTAATATTTATGATGTTAGCGTCAAAAAATCCTCCGATGTTAACGGCTGGGAAAATTGTGCCTCTATCACTGTCCAGTTACTGTACTGTACGTGTAATAAACTTTTATTAAAATGATGCTTCATGATTTTTTTTTTTTTTTTCAGATTTTAAAGTCCATATTGGGGTATATTTCTTTTCTTGTTACTTGTACTACTTAATTAAAATGCTAAATAACAATATTTTTAAGCAAATAGCAAAATCCAACGCACTTAATGTGCTTAATTTTTAAAATTTTTGAGATTAGAAATAAAATATATGCGTACCGTACAACCGGATGTTTACTCATTTTACCAATCAAAACTTTTCCTTAAATGCTTCATAACATCCTGCCATCGTCTTTTTAAGGGTTTACGAGGGATATCAATTTTTTGTTTTATTTTTGACGTGAAACGGGCTTAAAATATTCGTATTTAAAGCCTCTATGGGCTGATGCTATTTAGAGAAGTCAAAATAACTATTTTTATACATATATTTGAGTGATTAGATCGGAAAAACTGCTAATTTGCAGAAGAAAAACGGAAATGAAGGTGTTATAATAAATATTGAAAGTACCGGTCTCATAAAAATAATTTCTAAATAGTATCAGCCCATACAGGCTTTGAATTGTCTTCACTTCTTTTTATGAATTCTTTTTTAAGTCAGTATCGCAACCTGTGCCTCAGCAAGACTCCCGTCAGGTATCACTTTGGAAACTTTACCAAGATCTTAGGGGAGAGCGGGGCATAGCGGGCCGTGGGGCAATGTGAACCTTCGGGGCATAGCGGACCACCCCATTAAATATGTTTCATTCGCTGTGAAACATATTTCTTAACAAGTCTCACTGAAAATAAAGCATTTTGAAAGAATATCATTTTTACATTGCTGTATTACTATATACAACAGATATATATATAGTGATACAGCAATGTAAAAATGATATTCTTTTAAAAAGCTTTATTTTCAATGAGACTTGTTAATAAATATGTTTCAGAGCAAATGAAACATATTTAATGAGGTGACCCACTATGCCCCACGGTCCGCTATGCCCCACTCTCCCCTATAATATTATTTTGATAAGAATCAAGAAGTGACACTTGATATCAGCCCCGCAGGGAAATCAGGCTAAGAGATCAGGTTTTTTGCGGCTGCCAGGCCTATAAATCTCATTAAGCAGAACACCACTCACGATAATAAATCTATGATTTTAGAGTCCTAACCACAGAGAGTTTTGGTGGCTCCACACGAACTCAATTGCACGTAAAGACGCAAACATGAGCGCGAATTAATGATGCACGTGATCATTTAATTTTAAAAACAACTATCTTAATTGAATTTTAGTATGAATATTTTTACTCGGAACAAATTTTACACTCACCTCGATAAAACATCGACTTTTGCAGATTATTAAATTTTATTTCAGAATATGTAATATTCAAATTATTAGATGTTAAATAATTTTATACTGTTTAATTCTAAATCCTCTTTATTCAAAACTCAGGCATGTTATATACAATGTCAGTAAATGGTTACAGTTTTATAAAAATTCAGTCCGTAATGGTCATCTTTCCGAATAAATCCTGTTTGAATCGTCCTCACATGAATTTGTAATAAAACGCAACATCCACGTTTTACAAATGTTTCACGTATTAATATCGTCGTTAAAAATCTTGATAAACCCTTAAATTCTATTGATTTAAAATTAAATGTATAATTTATTGTTCACTAGCTTGTCCGATAGTCGAAGAACACAAGAGACTAGTATGTATTCTCTATAGAAAGATGTTTATCGTCTTACGAGTCTGCACGTACTGTTACGTCTTACCGAAGATATTTCGTAAAAAAACCATGAAGATGTCAATTATGCAATCGCGATGTTTATCGGTAAATGTTCCTGTTATTCGAATAATACCCTTCAGCTCTCAGCTCCCTCTGCTGCCGCTACTTTTGATTCTATCCATGTACACTTACAGAGTATAGTCTAATGGTGATTTATATTAGCGCAATATTTCGAAAAGAAAAGATGAGGAAAGAAATAGGGAGTAGAGTTGTGGGGACAGTTGACACATGCGAATCGCGAGAAAACGGTATAAAATCGTTTCTTTGTTGAAAAATCTGGTAACTTTAATACAAATTAGAATTACAGATCTTAGTTGGGCTATAGGATTGAACCGCTTTAGTCTTCGTTTAATGGGAGTTTGGCCAGAAAGACAATATGTTGATAGTTTTTTTAAATCTGCATTGCGAATTCCGTCTATGATATTTTCTATGGCTTGCTTCATATTTCTGCCACAAATGTACGCCTTTATATTGGTGAAGGGCGATTTACTTCTAATTATCGACAATTTCATGACAAGCTGCCCTGCCTTCACTGGATGTCTCAAACTTTTTTTTCTTTGGCGAAGTCGTGGAAGTGAGTCATTCAAGTACAAAGTGTAATATAAGATTCTTTGCATAAGATGACAACAATTTCTTCAATTGGAACCCCTCGGATAACCCTCAATTTCCAATTGTACCAAGTAGCTATATTCGGAAATCTGAACAATTTGAGCTTGTCCATTTCAGGACAAGTAAAAGATTCAACAATAAATAAAACAAGACGTTAATATATCCATAGTTAAATATCTCAGAGGACATCCAAAGGAAATAGTTGTGATCTTACCATGGAAATACGGTTTAATACCTACATTTTATTTGTTAAGAAAGATTTAAAGTTTGTAGTACATTCCGTAACAGAGGATTGGCTCCGACCAAAAAGCGATTGGGAGCGCTACAAAATGCTTAAGGAGGCATACATAGCAAAATTGTTCACCATCGGTGGCTATATGTTTATAAGTGGTTCTTATTTGGGTTTTATAATTGCACCCATCTTCGGATTGAACATCCGTATTGTAAATAACTTCACAGATTACGGTAACCACCATCTCCTCGTTCAATCTTACTATCCTTACGACTATTCCAAAACTCCGATCTTTGAGTTGACGCACTTGTCCCAATTGTTGGCTGGCACCTTCATAGCAATGTCCCTGGCCATCCCGGACAACTATTTTGGAGCCCTCATATTTCATTTGAGCGCCCAGTTCGAAATTCTAGGCATCACAATCGAACAGTTCATAAAGAAGGAAGACATTCTGGCGATGAGAGTCAAAAATAAGATTTTTAATGACCATTTGGGATTCTACGTTAGACGTCATGTTCAACTTATTCAGTGAGTTATACAAAATTTACAAATATTGCAATTAGATTTCTGATAAAATTTTGTAGGATGGTTACAGCTGTTGAAAAATCGTTCACTTTACTAATTTTAACTCAGCTTTTTTGCATGTGCGTGATGGCATGCTGTTTAGGATTTCGGATTTTATACGTAAGATCTGTATTTGATTTATTGAATTCTTTAAATTTTTCAATTCAAATTTTCGTCTTTCATTTTTTAAGACTCTTCAAAACTCAAGTGAGAACGTATCAATTGTTCAAATTCTGAATCTGGCTGCAGCTTTACTAAGTCTGATGCTGTTCACTCTTGCCGACTGTTCTGCGAGTGAGACTCTGGCTTCACATGTAAGTAATGTTTTTTATTTTTAATCACCACGAAAGGTCGAAAATATTAAATTGATATCTTAATTCAAAATCTTTGATTATAAATGCAATGCCATAAAAATACAGTTCTCACGTAATTCAGTATAACTCTTAAGTTCTTATGTTATTTTTACTAATTTTTATATTTCTTTTCATTACATGGGACCTTTTAGCACGTTTTATGTTTAAATAAATAAATAATTTAAATATGTGAAATTAAGAATGTCACTTAATTTATCCAAAGCGATTAGAATGAATATGTTAAAGTATCTCTAATTTATTATCAGTTAAAACTTAAGTTAAAGTTATTTCGATATACAAATCAAGAAGTAAAAATCAATTCTGAAATATCTAGAGTACAGAAATGTTTTATCATATTTACAATTGTAAATGGTATACCATACCTAAACAAAGTACTCAAGATCTTATTATGATGATGATGATGTCTAGAAATCCCCAATTATGCACGGCTGGTAAAATAATGCGTCTTTCTCTGTCAACCTACTGCAGCGTAAGTTAACAATCTTTCAGCAAAATGTATTGTGATAAAGAAGTATAATTATTTTCAGATATTGAAATCCATAGCAGGGTACATCTCCGTATTAATAGCTGCTAGTAACTAAAAAGTCAAATCTCTTGTTTTAAACGAAACATAAATAATTTAAATCTTTAAGTTAGAAAATGAGATTTAAATTTACAAAAGAATTATAAATAAATTTTATAAAATAACTATAAAGACTGAGTTTGATAAAAGAATTATAAAGACTTATGCTTACCCCAAGTCAATGTCCCAGGGTAGGGACATTGACTTGAGCTTCATTTTGTATGCCCCACACCACAACTTCTAGTGTAATAAACCGCGATAATCCGGTAGGAGAAGCCACTTTTCTTACATAAATAATTTAAATCTCTAAGTTAGAAAATGAGATTTAAAATTACAAAAGAATTATAAATAAATTTTATAAAATAACTATAAAGACTGAGTTTGATAAAAGAATTATAAAGATTTATGCTTACCCCAAGTCAATGTCCCAGGGTAGGGACATTGACTTGAGCTTCATTTTGTATGCCCCACACCACAACTTCTGGTGTAATAAATTGCGATAATCCGGTAGCAGAAGCCACTTTTCTTACCGCAAGCCTGTGGGTTATACCTCTTTCATGGGGAAATCCAAGCGCGCCTTCTTCTGCGCTTTCGTTACATTATCCACTTAATGTACTCCTCGATATATAGAAATGTCTAGGCTAGAGGTAAATTCTTCGTGCAACACGAAGCGCGCGTTATTATCGTCACGCGAGCCTTTGTTTCACTGAAATATCGCGAAACTCATGGACACTGTCTTCGTAAATTATGCAGAATTGTCGAGTCGTGTAGGAGGTGCAATGTCCGAATGTTACTCCCACCTTTGGCACCTACCGCCTTAGCAACACCGCCCCTTCTGTTGTCTTCTGTCTACCTTCTCTTGACAGCAGTTTAGCGATTCCTGCGGAAGTACAAGGCAAAGATGCTTCTTATCGTAACAGGAAGAATTTGAGGATGTATTGTTAAGATTTAACCACTACGTATTTTTTTATAGTAAAAGAAAATTAAAATTGTGATATTCAATTTCGCTTGATATTTTAATTGCCTGTTGTGTCGCCCTTAAAAACTTATTTAAATTCTAAAAGTTCAGAAGATGCAAACTATCGCCATTGCTTATAATATGAAATATTAAGCATTGATCATGTACGATTTGGAAAAAAATGTAGAAGGTAAAAATTAGTTGAAGTCTGTACATAAACAGATCTTGAAAATTCATAATGTATCAACGTATATTTTAGATTTCAATTGGGCATTAGGATTAAATCGATTTAGTTTGCGACTGATGGGTGTTTGGCCCGATGAAGATAATAAAGACAGGCGACGCATCAGTGAATTATTACGAGTTCCTTTCATGATTTCAGCCATGTTTTTCTTCATGTTTCTACCTCAGATGTATGCTTTGGTTTTGAATTTTCGTGAATTGCCACTTGTTATTGATAATCTGATGACCAGCTGTGCATCTCTTACTTCATGCATCAAACTTTTCTTCATATGGCGCAGCAGAAGAGGTACCTTTTAAAATTATCAAAATATTTAGACTAAAGAATTAGTTAGAACTTAAAGATGCTTTTCATTAAGAATTTTTGCAAGATTGTCCTAAAATGTAGTAAAGGGGAGAAATCCAGGGACGAATATAAAAAAAATTAACTATGTGGTGGTTTTTCACTGCGCATCTCATAAAAGCAAAAATATTACAAGGGCAAAATGTACAAAAATTTACTTTTGTGTACTTGGGTATGTTAAAAGAAAAAAGGTTAAGATTGCATAAAAAGCATATCAGTGCATTAATTAATTTTCTTATTCTAATATATTTATGCTACTCAATACCCTTATGCGTTTTCGTGCAATTGTATTGGCACTGCCTTATACCATGTAGTGCACTTGTGCACTTATGCAATGCAGTGCACTTGTGCATTTATGCTTTTTCGTGCAATTTACACTTATTAAGTGCACTTACGCAATGCAGTGCATTTGTGCATTTATGCTTTTTCATGCAATTTTCCTATTAAATGCACTTACGCCATGCAGTGCACTTGTGCACTTATGCTTTTTCGTGCAATTTACACTTATTAAGTGCACTTACGCAATGCAGTGCACTTGTGCATTTATGCTTTTTCATGTAATTTTCCTATTAAATGCACTTATACAATGCAGTACACTTGTGCATTTATGCTTTTACGTGCAATTTACACTTATTAAGTGCACTTACGCAATGCAGTGCACTTGTGCATTTATGCTTTTTCATGCAATTTTCCTATTAAGTGCACTTATGCTATGCAATGCACTTGTGCATTTATGCTTTTTCGTGCAATTTACACTTATTGCATTTATGACATGCAGTGCATTTGTGCATTTATGCTTTTTCTGCAACTCTCGCTTTCATTCGCTTGGCTCGAGCGTTAAAATCGAACTAGTATCGAAAACTAATATTGAATACTTATGCCACGTGGTGCAGTTAAGTATATGTTTGGAGTTGTGCATATAGGTGCATTTATGGTTTTTGAACACTTACGTCATGCGGTGCACTTATGTATTTATGACCGCACATGCATAATACACTTATGCAATTTAATTTATATACACAATAGTTAAAATGGCTTACGTAATTTCACCTATTTTAAAGAAAGTCTTGCATTTTTTGTACGGTTACTGGCATCCTCAAATACTCTTTTAATTTTACTTTGTATCTTGTGATTATCCAAATGTGATTTGCATTATTTTAGTTTCTAGAAAACTGATTTTTTTTAAGTAAGTATTGCAGCCGATGGTAAAGTCTGTGACACAGGATTGGCTGCGTCCAAAGAGCACTTGGGAGTTTCAGGCCATGCATCGCGAAGCCTCGCGAGCTAGGCTCTTCACAATTAGCGGTTATGTTGTCCTGGCGGGCTGCTACTCGGGTTTCGCCTTCGCACCGCTTTTTGGATTCAATATCCGTATGATTTCCAATATTACAGATTATGGTGATCATTATCTCTTTGTACAATCCTACTTCCCATACGATTACTCCAAAAGTCCGAATTACGAAATTACTCACGTGTCCCAACTAATCTCCGGATTATTCATCGGCATGTCAGTATCCATTCCTGAAAATTACTTTGGTGCGCTGGTCTTTCATGCAAGTGCGCAATTTGAGATCCTTGGAGTGAAGATAGAGAATTTTATTAGAAGGGATTACAAAGGGGTAATGGAGTCGCGAAACCGGGAGTTCAACAGAAGATTAGGTGTATTCATTGATAGACATGTGCATCTTGTAACGTGAGTGTAAATATATTATTGAATATACTTGTGGATGTTGATCAAGTTTGTAATTTTTTGTTTTTAGAATGGTTTCTGCTGTAGAGCACTCCTTCAGTTTTGTCATCGTGGTACAAATCTTCTGCATGTCCATCATGGTCATTTGCCTGGGATTCCAAATACTAGGTGTATGTAAATTCAAATAAGAAACATTCACGATTTATGTGTTTTATAAAATCAAATAATGTTTAGATGTTTGGTTCCTCTGGTGACAAGCCATCAGCTCTTCAAATAATCACACTTTTTGGAACTTTGTTCACCTTGATGATGCATACACTAGTCGACTGCTTTGCCTGTGAGACTCTTGCATCAAGAGTAACTAAAACAAAATTACATTATAAGGAAAATGTACTATTAATTTTTTTTTCATATAACATATTCATGCTATTTCTAGAGCGCCGGCTTGTTTTATAACATATATTTTAGTAGATGGTACACGGTTCCTCAACAAAGCACACGAGACCTAATTCCAATGATGATTATTTCAAAAATTCCTCGACAGCTAACAGCGGGGAAAATATTTCATCTATCTTTAGCGGGATATTGCAGTGTACTGACTTGTTATATGTATATTCAGGAAAAGTTAATAATCCAATAACCACGTAAACAATTTTCAGATATTGAAATCAACGGCTGGATATATCTCCATGTTAATTGCTGTTAACGGTAGATAGTTGTGGGCAGACAGCAATATTTAATTTACCGCAAATTTGTACAGAGATTTATTGAACAGAATATAAACGAATTTATTCTTTAGAAAATATTCTTTAGTTTATTTCGCACATGAAAATATTTCTTTCATAAAAAATTTCTTTGCTTCGAGTAGATGATGATCATCATTCCACCATCCGTGGGACGTAATGTAATAACTTCACAGTTCGGAAAAGAATCATACTCACAGTTAGGTTACAATTTTATGAAATAATGACAATTTACCTCAAAATTTCAGCCGTATAATAATCACTTTTCTACATTTTTCTACATTTGCAAAAGAAATCTGATTTTTACAGTAAGCGTTTCATCTCGAATGTGCCAGTCAGAGGTTTATTAACGATGTGCCTGCGTACTCGCTTAAACAATTACCGTCACGCGAGCTTTTTTCTGACAAATGCTCATGAAATTCATAGTGTATCCGTAAATTATTCAGAGAAGTGGAAGAGAAAAGTTCGACGTCCCAATGTTTCTCCCACCATTATCACATCTATCATTATCCCCTTCCCCTGTATCCATCTGCTACCTACGTTCGTCTCCGTCAGTGTTCTGAGCTCTGCTGAAGCAGATTTATATTAAATCGAACAGAAATTACTAAAAAAAATTTCGTCAGTTTGTACGTCAATAAATATTGCAGTTTTTGCAAATGTATAGTTTGTAATGAATTGACATTAATTATGTCAGTCGATAGAAAGAAAATTCGTGAAGGTGCATAATCTACTTTTAATCAATGATATCGAAATTTTTCTTCATTCATTTACATTTCATGCTATTAATTAGTTTTCTCATAAACAAAAAATCTGTCACAGATTTTGATTGGGCATTGGGATTAAATAGACTTACTCTCCGATTAATTGGAGTTTGGCCCGAGGATAACGACATTGATAAGCCAACATTCATGTCTAATCTTCGCGTACCTGTTATGATAGGAACGATATTCCTATTTCTCTATTTACCACAGATGTATGCTCTTACTTTAGTCAAGCATGAACTAGCATTGGTCGTGGATAATTTGAAAACTCCTTGCTTCATTTCTTGCATCAAGTTGTTCTTCATTTGGCGAAGTAAAAAATGTAAGATAAGTAAGATAAATTATTGTACGTGAATAATGTGAAAGATTGAAAAGGTCATGAAACTGCATTACGAATGAATGAAGGTTTTAAATAGCAATGGTAGTTACATGATTATTTGCTGGGATGCTATTGCCTAATGAATGAAAATGAGGAATAATGTTAGTAGTAGTAACTATGAAATATAAAAGGAATGAGGAGATTTATGACTCATTATTCCTCATTCTCTTTCACGTTAGCAAGCCTGACAAAGTTTTTCAGATATGTGTGTAGCGATTAATAAATACCAGGTGACTTAATTCAGATATGAAAAAAACCTTTTGAACAGATTTCTTCATTTTCACTTTTTATTATTAATTTTTCTACAAGTCAGTACTTCAACCTGTGATAAGATCCATGACGCAAGACTGGAGTCGTTTAAAGACAGAGTGGGAAATGTCGACCATGAGGCGTGAAGCGATTCGTGGGAGGCTCTTCACCATAAGCGGATACGTCATCGTGTTCGGTGTGTACATTGGCTATGCTGCAGCTCCTCTCTTCGGTCTCAGTATCCGGATCATCACCAACATCACCGACTACGGCGACCGCTACCTATTCGTACAATCCTACTTTCCGTACGACTACTCCAAGAGCCCAAACTTCGAACTGACATGCGGCTGCCAACTGATTGGTGCTTTCTTCGTCGGCATGTCGGTGTCAATTCCAGAAAATTACTTCGGGGCTCTGGTGTTCCATACTAGTGCTCAGTTCGAGATACTCGGTGCTAAGATCGAAAATTTTATTAAGAAGGATTATGAGACGCTTAAAGGTTTCCAAAGCCTGCAATTTAGGAGAAGGTTGCGAGAACTGGTTGACAGACATGTTCATCTTATATCGTAAGACTTGGTTTTTCATATTTTTACGTACAATCTATAACCCTTCAATAATTAGCTTCTCAATAGTACCAAGCATACTAACGTTAGTATCATCTTTTATTTAGCTTGGTGTCTGCTGTAGAAGACTCCTTCAGTTTCTCAATCATAGCGCAGATATCTTGCATGATGACGATGGTGGTCTGCCTTGGCTTTCAGATACTTAATGTAAGATAATAGAAAAAAAACACGAAAAACATAAAGCTACCCATAAAATTACTATTGTTCTGCAGATGTTTGGGCCTGTGGGTAACAGATCATCATTTTTTGAATACATCATCCTCTTCGGGACCGTGTTCACCTTAATGATGCACACGTTAGTCGACTGCTTCGCCAGTCAAACTCTCGCAACCAACGTAGCCAAATGAAATATTTAATTAATTAAAAATTCAGAATTTAAAGAAATCTTTTTAATTTATATTTCTTACAGAGCGTTGGTTTGTTTTATAACATCTACTTCAGTAGGTGGTATTTGATTCCTCATCATAGTACACGAGATTTGTTTCCAATGATGATAATATCTAAATCTCCGAGACTACTAACAGCTGGAAAAATTTTAAATTTATCATTGGCGAGTTATTGCAGTGTATGAGTGTCACATTATTTTTCACAAATAATAATTTAAGTACTGGCGCACTATATTAGTTGTTTTTTTAGATTCTGAAATCAACCGCTGGATACATCTCCATGCTGATTGCAGTTAGTGGAAGATAAACTTTCCTGAATAATCAACGTTACTCACTTGTTTAAATTATTGTACCGTGATTAGTTAAGATTGAAAAAATGTATATATTATATATACGTTGACTTTAATCCGTTTTCTGAAGCCCTTTCCTGAAGAAAGCAGGTTATTTTGGTTTTTATTAAATTTAGAACTTTGAGTCATTTGATGGACTAGTGCGTGTGTGGATCACTCTGTAAATTCTGAAAAGTACATAAATGTAATTGTTTTCAAATTCACACTCTTCTGAGAATCGCCTTCTTGCACTTGTATCGAAAACTACTATTAAAATAATATTAGAAGTTGCAGGTGACCTTAAAGTATTTCTTATGGACATGCACGGGTTTGTTCCTTTTTTGTTTATGCGATAATAAGCCTTTATTCTCGAAAAAAAGGTGGAAAAATCAAAGAAGAAACATGATTTGTTTGTGTCATTAATTTTGCAAATACGTAATTGTAAAAAAATTGTAAAAAGTTTGATGCTTATGTATTTCTCCCACCATTTGATGTTCCTTCTATTTATCACAAATTTGCACCTACCAGTATTATGATCTTTGTTGAGGCACTACCACTTGTGAGTACCTGTAATCTAATAATAATGTTATATATCGCGTTCTACGTTCTTTTATGTTTTTTATGTACGATCTGAATTTGCCGACTAGCGACTGTTT
>JAXIUT010029047.1:0-15437 GCA_035586675.1 Eurytoma californica | reverse complement strand
CCAATTTCCCCCGCGCATTTAGAAATCGTCGAAACGCAGGAGTACTCCGCGGCATCCGTCAAAATTACCTAGTGAAATTCTCGCGTTTCCAGTGTGCCCACCTCTCCGCCTGCGCTATTTTCCCGTCATATTTTTTTCCCGCCGGGATAATAAGTCGAGCCGCGCGATCTCGCGGGACTGCCGCGCCCGCGGCCAGGCCATAAATTCGCGCGGGACGGACGTGTCCGCGCGGACGCCTCTTAAAATTTCCGGGAAGCTGCGAGAGACGGTCGCGCGGCGCCGGGAGAAAAACGTCGCCGGGGCTTTTCCCTTATCCGTCAGACGGCGAGGGCGGAGAGTAGCCGCGGCATACCGGAGGCGCGGACAATTTGTAGCCGCGGACAAAAAGCCGGCAATTAAGAGAGAAACCGTCCCCGCGGACGTCGTCCGATGACGCCGCGTTGTGCGCGCACCTCGCTTCCGGAGGCCGAGCCGAGTGACGGCAGCGCCTTTTAGCGAGTACCCTACTCGTTTCTTTAATTTCCTCCTTTTTATGTCGGGCCTGCGCGTACACTGAAAGGGATCGCATTGGGACGGCCCCGTTTAGGTGGCAAATTGGATTCCTTCGAAGGAAAATGTACAACTGTGTCGGTGTATTTATCTAAGTAGCTTCACTCGTGTCGCGAGCATTGCGCGAGAGAAACTTGTAAGAGAAATGGAAGTATGAGTAGAAATGTATTGATTAAAAACAAGAATGTTACACATTTCAAAAAATAAGTATATTAAAATTTATGGAAATATTAATGTGATCAAGATTTTACCATAATCGTAAAGGAGTACACTCTTGTTCGGCCTTTTTTATTAATAATGTAAATTAATTTTTTTTAAAAATTTACAAATTTATTTTAAAATATTAAAAATAAAACATTGAAATTATTTCCACTTCAGAGCCAGGAAATAGCACTTTTGTCCCTCCATAACAGCCTCGAGACTTACTCTTATAATGACGTACAGAATGTTTTAATTTGGATCCTCCCTTTACACGAGCTTTTAATGAATTACGAGCAGACTTCGTTAAATTTCGCGAAAGTAAAAAAGGCCTCGGAATACAAGGTGTTCACACGTACGCGGTAAATAAAGAGCCCAAGAGCCTCAATTTTTCGAGGGGACTTGATGATTGCACCTGCTATAAAATGAGCAAACAGCAGCGGCCGCAGTTTATTAGAAGGTGACATGGAGTGTGAAAGAAATGAATGAGAAGCTTGAAAGATTGAATAATTTGTAGCTTCGAAAGTGCTTATTACAATAGTCCTGATCATTTTTAAAAGTATTTTTCGTTAGCTCAAATACGTTTCTACCTAAAATCTAAAATAATCGTTATTGTCTGATTTTTTAATATTTTTCTTAAAGAGTAAGGAATAAAATTACAAAAGGGACATTCAGTTGTTATAAATAATCTTCAAATTTAATATCTATATTTTTCTTCATCATTTAAATACGATCGTTCAAATCATCCCCGCACCTGCTCTAAATGCACCTCACGAGCGCACCAAAGCCGGAGTAACGAAGCAGTGCAAAAAGTAATTATATTCGCAAATAACCGCCTCTCGCATGCAAAGTTAAAATCCCGATAAGCCAGTTCAGGCGCTCGCGAGCGAGTCGCGCGCCTCCTTCGATCCCATCGAGTCAGACATAAAAAGAAAAAAAAAACGAAAGGGCAAACGGGGTGCGAGCAAAAAGCAAAATATATATATAGAGAGAAAGAGAGAGAAATTCCTTTCACGCACAATCGTCCAGCGGATCGGCTGGAAGTTGAAAACTCGGCTGGCGAGGCGGTGTGTGGGCCCCCGTTCGCGCGATACTCATCGGCTTTTATTTTTTTTTTCTTTTCGGAAGGGGAGTGCGGAGAGGGAGGGGTACGGATGCGAGTGCGCGGCGGGAATGCCCATTTGCATGGTGCAATATCGTACGTTCTTAGGTGCCCAATTACGCGAGTCGATCCGGGCCCGATAAGCGGCGCGCGGGGCCCCGATGCGGGGGCCCTTTTTCATGATACATTGCGAATGCGCACGCTACGCCGATGCTCCATATGCCCCGGCGCACGGCCGCCGCCGCCTCCTCCTCCTCCCCCGGCAACCCGGCGGCCCGAGGTCAAGCGCGCGAGTATGGAAAATGTGTTCGCACGCGTGTAATAAGCTCTGGCCGGATGCCCGGCGCAGCGCGTAATTTTATTGTTCTGCAATTGGGACTTCGTGGTGGCGGTGCCAATTTCTTATTCTTTCGTGCTTCATTAAATATCGAGTTGTGCAATCGATGTGAATTATGGCATATGAATGTTTTGCATATTTTGTTTTTAGTGTAGTGAAGTGATTTATTAAAAACTAGCAAAGTCAATTCCGTACTTCGCGTAGATTACGCTGTAATGTACCACTATTTCAGAAAACAAATTTTTTTTAGAATTCTAAATCACTGTAGTAATTTTTAAGATTCCATTCAAGATGTTCTAGAAGTGCAAATTTGTTACAACCCTACTGTTGAATATAACAACTTCGATGCGTGATCGGACAACAACGTGATGACGTGATCGTGTAAGAAACCAATCAAATAAAAAATAGATTGACTTCATTTTTTGGCTCATCATTCTGTTAAGAGAAGATTAATTTATAAATTAAGAAATTACGTTGAATTACGTCGATTGAATTTAACGGTGGACGGCAAACGAGTAAATTCTTTAATTTTAATACGATGATATACATCCTTCATGAGATCAACAAGTAACGATAAAAAGATATCGTTCCAACTAAAAAGATATACACACAAAACTAAAATGAAATGTCGCCAGATTAAAATTGAAGAATGTACTTCTCTATCATCCACCGTTAAATTCAATTAACTTTAAATTAAAGGGAAGCCTTAAATTCATTTATTTTATTGAGACTCGTACAGAGTAATTTTAAATACGTGAAATTATTACTTCTAGATCATGAAACTAGTAGAAAAGGGTATAGGTACTGTAAGACTGGTTAGCAATCTTTAAATTGTACTTATAATTTTACTACTTTCGCAACAAAAAAAAATCAAGATGTAGTAATCAATATCCTCACACCAACTTCGTAACGTCACGCTCTTCCGATCAATAGCAACCAATTTTTCCAACCCGCAAATTAACCTTCCCGTCTCATCGGAATAAAAGAAGGAAAAACTTAAATTTTCATAGGCAAAAAATCTTTAAAGCCCATCTCCATAAAACGCTCGATTATCCCACGAAAGCAGGTGTAGCGCGCGGCCGGCAGGAGTCGATCGCGCGCCGCGCGCAGTTCCAGCGACGCCCGGTATGCGCCGAGGGAAAAGCGCATCGCAGGCGGGATTATTAGCATGGCAGGAAATGCAATTTCGCCGCTCACGCGATCGCCTCCTTTTCCCGGTGCCCCCGTCGGCGCGCGCGCGCAATAAATATGCATTTACCGCGCGTCGCGTAACGAAGCCCGGAGCTTCGCTGCGCCTCGAGAGATTGAGAAGGGGAGAAGGGGAGAAGGAAGGGAGAGGCGCGGAAACAAAGAAACGTTAAGTGCTATCGAGCGCGGCTATCTGCGGCCCCTTTTCTCGCTTCGCGCGACGCGCGCTGACCTCTCCGACGAGGGGGGGGAGAGAGCTTTAATGGGAGGCTGCGCGGCCGAGATCGATCCGACGTGCGAACGTGTTCGCTATGGGAAATCGATTAAATTTGCGTGTCGTACGACTTGTGTCGCTCGTGAGCCGCTCGAATGAAAACATTTGCGAGGAGTAATGGCCCGCGAGGGCCTCGGTATGCGAACTACGTACTTCGACGCCGTGTAACTGTAAATGCAGTGGAATTTGAAATAGGGATTCGTGTACTGTTGAAACTTTTGTTTTTCTTCTTTTTATAATTTACGTATAATGTAGCAGGTTTTAATTAATCGATGTTTATTTATTTGTTTCATAATTTAAAAATTTAAAAGACCTCGATATAGTATAATTATTGTGTAAAAAAGAAGTGCACGAAAGAAGTTACTATTTATTTAATGTCATTAATTTTACAGTATAAAACTTAATTGGCAAATGTAGTAGCGCCTCCGTGAATTTTTTTTTTTACGGAAGTTAATTTTAATTATATTTTTAGAAGATTGTTAAATGATTAAAATTGTTCTAAATATTAAAACCGCTCATGCAAGTTAAAATCCCTTAGTTGTAAATTAAAGGAGATGATTAAGACACAATTTTCCTGACAATTAATTGATTTAATTGACACCTCTGCATAATGTTATAATTAAAAGAATATTAGGAGTTTAATGAACTCATAACCACTTCAATGAAAATGAGTTTAAAAATTACAGTCTTGTCAATCTTATCTTAAATCTATACCTCTATATTGAATGATTTCAATGGAGACCCGAGGCAACAGTAGCAAAGTATACAATAACACTCCCGTGGGCAGCATCCTCCGCGATCGCCGAAACAATAGCGCACTAAAAAGCGCTTCTTAAAATTTCCCTGCAGCGCATCACTCCTGCTCATTAGGCCCTGCGCGCTGTTTGTAGCCCTCCCAACCCCCGGCAATCTCCCGGCGGGAATCATCGGTGCCTCTGGTTTCGCGCCGTTTTGAATTTCTCTCTCTCGCGGGGGTCTCTCCCTCGGGTGCGGCCGCACCTCGCGGGTGCGAGGATCTCGATCCGGTCGAGCCGATAGGATCTGCGGCGCGGGCATCGCGGCCAATTACACCCGACTCCCGCGGTCCCTCCCTCCGCAGCCGCCGAGAGTCCTGCATACGTATCAGCTCCTTCTCTCTCTCTCTCTCTCCCCTTCATCCTCGCGAGGCAAGCGGGATCTTATCTGTGGGCCCGCAACGCGCGAAAGCGAGGGCCACACTTAGCCGCGAGAATTCGCGCGCGAGCCGGACGCCCGCTGACTACGTAAACGCGATTTCCGATCTGGCCGGCCGGCCGCGTAGGAGGTCGGTGAGAGCCTTCCGATATCGACGGACGTAGAGGTGCTCCGCGGGGTCCTTGGAGAACGAGGGGATTTCGATTTATTGAATTTACCGTGGGGATAACGCGCGAATTCTGCTGTGTGAACGAGGAGTTTTTTTTGCCGCTGCTTGTACTACACGTCGTGGTTTAATGACTGTCGCACAGGTGAAGGGGAGAGGTATATATACCTATGATATTTATCAAGCACCGTTATTTCAGACATATTTTTTTCGTGCGATCTTATCAGCAATCTTATTGTATTTTTGGTGTAGTTTTGGTGTATTTTTGGTGAGACTCACATTTTATTTTTTTAAATTAAAGATTGTTATGAAGACAGAGTTCAGCTGGTGGCAAATAGAAATAACAGGCGCAACTTTTCAAATTTTGCGCTCTTTTCTGCTTCCTGTGAATTCGTCGTATGAAAAATTAGATCTAAAGTTTATGAATAATTTCGTGCGGTAGTATGAATTAGAAGAATTTGAAACAATTTAATTTAGAAAATAAATACATTTTAAAAATAACAGTTTTCTAAAATGAAAAACAGTGTGGAATATCTTATTTACACAGAAGTGTATCAGAACTCCAGATCAATACTGGAGTTTTCCAAAATTTAATACGTGTGGGCCTTTTTACATTATTCTGTCGAATCTTACGAAAAGATGAAGAAATCAGAAACTACTAAAAGATCTCGAAAACTACTCTCATGTATGTATGTAAGAAAACTGATTCTCCATAGTTTCAACAAAATCGGAGATCCGGAGTTGATACTCTCCTAATAATTACAAGTACCCTAACCGAGCTTTTCGTCAAGCTACCAAGAACAACAATCGGGCAGCAAAATAGAGCCGACGCGGAACTGCCGATACCGTGATTATCGCGAAAGAGGAAAGTGCACGTGCCTATACCACCTCGATTCAGTATTCACGCCGGTGTGTGCGTTAACGCGCTCGGATTCCGGTGCCACCCGGCCGGTAAACTGGTTCCACGCTTCGCTGGCCGGGCAACAATAATAGCGGAGCGCGCGGGCAGGCAATGGGTCAATGAGGTGCTTGTTATGGCGAACACGGAGCGCTTTGCATACCCCATAGATATTCATCGCTCGGCCCGACGTCGCGCTCGATCGCGGCTATTATAATGTGCGGAATGCAGCGGGCGAGCACGCGCCGGTGAAAACGAGGAAATCAACCGGCGTATATCGAGTCCAGGCCCTGTGACGGACGACCGCCCGGTGATGCAAGCGCGCGATTTCGATTTTGGCGGCTCGAAATTAAGCGTCGCGGAAATTGCCTCGATTTCGTTCGCTTCGACGGGGTATTTTTAATTGTCGGCTGGAGGAGACACGAGGATGATTGTTTCATGCGCGGAGAGTTAACATTTCAATGAGGTGATTATTTGTGTATAATTAACGTTAGGGGAACAACTGTAACTTTCGTAAATTGCGATATTTTTATGTAATGTAATTTAATTGTTCGGCGCAGACAGCAACGATTCATCGATTGCAAAAGTTGAAATTCCTATTCATACGGTCTTGAGATATTTTCATTCGAGTCATGACTATTGATGACGAAGGCTGTATTTAAATTATCGTTTGCTTTCTTCGACGTTCATCGCAAATACTCGCAACACTTTCCCAAACATATAACGTCCGACGCAGTGCTGCTTGTCTCATAAATCGCAACTGCCTAGGCATTGCTTATTGTTTGCCCGCAGTTGCACGTAAATCTACACCCGGAATAGTCTTTAAATTCTAAACAAGCTAATATTTTTCATTGTAAAGTATGCACATATTTACGTTCAATGAACCCATCTAAATTGAAATAAGTAGCTTAATTCATTGCAAAAATTATAGGAATTTATTTATCGTTAAATTATATGAATTTAATCAGAATTATTACATTTAAAAACATTTTGATCACTGCTTATTTAAACATTCAATCAATGAGAATGTAAATAGTGAAGAAACTGTAGTCTTCTTCAGACGTCAAACCATGTTGCAGGGTAACTTATTTAAAATATTGAAACAGTACATCCATTTCCACGAGAGATGCCCTTGACGCTAACCGTGCAAATTAATTTAATGCGCTAATCTGCCTGTCTAATCGGGTTTTAATTTAATCTAGTCCACTAGATCAGAAACCTAATCAAGAATATAATTTCAATCTAATTTCATTAACAAACAAGTTCATCTAATCGTCAATATATCTATCAGAATTCAAACCCCCAAGGCACCACTCGCGTGGAAATCACTCGCACCTGTCTTTACGGCCAAAAAGCCGTCCGCCAGCTCACGCAGCCACTCTTTTCTTTCGAGCCCCGGCGCGGGGCAGTCTTCACTTGCGTCGCCGAGCGGCGTTACCCACGGGCTCACGACCCCGGCATTACAAGCGTTTGTCGATGCGCGATAAGCATCGTCCCGCAATTATGCGCGTAATTCATTTAATTTGATGTTCCTTCCTCGTTGCACAGGGGGGGGGGGGCGTCTGCACCGCGAGGCGAAAGTGTATCAGCCGTCCCGATCTCGCGATAGACATTTTTCTATATTTAATTACGAGCCGACCTCTTCCTCCTGCATCTCGCGCTTCCGAGCGCCCGGCAGTTGGAACGCGCACGGATCTGCCGGAAAAACGTCATTACCGACGCTTCGCCAGCGATGGAAAGCACGGCCTTGTTAAGATCGCGTTCTAGTTGGCTGTGCGCTACCACCGTGCAGTGCTGTGCGACGAAAATTGTTGAGAATTAACTGTCAAATTTTTGGTCTACTTGGCTGGTGTTTTCTTTTTACTGCTCGATTTATCAGTTTCACCCGCTTTTGATAATGTTTATCGGCGTTTAATATACACATTTATGCAGAGTATATACATCGAATCGGACAGTCGGCCGATAAGTCGAGTCAATATTTACTTTTTCAGTCCATCATGTAGATTAAGAAATCAAAATTTAAAAAAATATTTATAAACCGTACGTAGGTTTTTATCAATTTTTTTGTTAATCGTACATAACATATCTCAAAGAAAATATTGAAACACATCATATAAAAATAAAAAGTACTTCAACTTTAAATAAATCAAAATTCACATTTCATACTTGTTGCGTTTCTAATTAAATTTGCTGTAGGTAAATCCTTCATTATATCTATAAGTGCCCTCCCATTTCCAAAAAAAAGTACACCGAGAACAATCATCATCCGTCGTCCGAGTCAAGCTCACTTAAAAAAAAGTCTCACGACCGCAGCCGATTTCGATAAGTCGGGACGCTCGCCTCGAAGGCAGAGAAACCGCCCGAAAGCCACGGGGAGGGAGCCGAGGCGTTCCCAGCACTTTTCCCCGTTATCGGTCATCATCGCGTCACCCTCTCGCCGCGCGACGTTTACGAGAGCGCGGGCTGACGCGCGCGCGGAGATCCGGCGCCTACACCACGGGCGGCGCGCGCGTTGTATTTATAATATCGCCGGGGCCAGATGACTGTGGCCGATAGCGTAGGCAAATACGCGCGCCGATAGGTTATCTGCGTGAGCGACCGGTTAGAGCCGCCGGTGGCCTTTGCACGGGCTGCCCGGTGTTTCGAGTGACGGGCGCGAGTTGCGTGCGCTGCATCGATCGCCGCCGCATTATGCGGCTGCGGATGCTTTTTGCAGATACGCGGTAATGAGCGCGCCTCGGTGAATTTACGTTGGGGCGCGGCACCGGCTTTGTGCGTTGGCCGACGCAGGTTTTTTTAAAGTTGAAATTTTTTTTTAACTGACGCATGATTTTCGCGGTTCTGAAGCTATATGTAAAGTCGGTCTAAAACGATTACTTTGGGTGCGCTTCGTAGTTAACAAAACACATGAAAATTGTGCTTCTGCTAAAAAACAAACCAAGTTTTTGAATGATTTTTATTTATTGCCAAGTATATTTTATTACAAAGACTTAATTATGAATAGATTCAGTGATTTGCTTATATATATACTTTTGAATTAAAAAGAGTTAATTATTTCATTTATTCAAGCATGTGGACTCTTAAAAGGATTTTGCAATTTGCATTGGATTATTTTAAATCAAAATGTACTTAAACGGTGGCATAAAGATCTCCACGTAGGATCTCCGGCTAATAATTTCATTGGCCGGGAAAGGGTAATAAAGAGGAAATAAAAAAACTGAAAAAATCGTTCACGTGTATGTTCTAGGGTTTAAATTAATGCACTTGCCACTCAGGCATACCGAAACAGCGCAACAAATTAAGTTGTACATTTTACCGCCAGGTGGATGCTGAGTCATTTCTTCCAATAACGGATACGCTGTTTCAGTGTTATAAATTAGTTACCTTTTAATCTGACTGACGCCTTTTTTGGCTATACCGCTTCTTCATTACTTATAATTTATAATCAATAAATTTGTTGTAATCAACGTAATCAAATGTCACTCATATTACTATATATTTTTATTGGCGAAAATATAAAAATATCACATCATTTTACTTCATCAAAATAAGTAAAAACGTGTTGTTCCACGAATTCCGCAACAGTGCAGTGGTGATCGAATCAAGCTCTCCCTGCACCGCAGCGAAATAGAGTCGCAAAGCTCGGCGCGGTATCAGGTGACTTGTAATTAATACCTGTCGCCGCGAGATTCCGCGCGTCAGGAGCCCAAATCGGGCCTTTCCCGCGCCGACAACGGCCTCCCTCGCGTGCGCCCCGGCCACCTTGTAAATCCCCCGCGGCGGCTCGCTTTACCCGCGTCCCCCCGCGCAACATAAAGCACGAGGGAGCCGCGCATCCTTTCTCCGGCGGATTGTCATTCGAGGGAGGGCTCGCGTGAGGCTGCGTGACGCGCGAGGACCACATCGGCGCCGCGAAAGCCCTCCTTCCTCACTCGCAGCCGCGTGAGTAACGGCGCGCGGGCAGGGAGGTGGGGTGGACGCAGTAAGAAGGGTTTTACGCCTTCATAAATGCGCCCGGCGTGATTTAGTGCGAGCGGCGCATCTGGTGTTATACGCGCGGGCTGAGCTCCTCGTTCGCTCGACGCTGCAGCCGCTTTTTTTTTTCTCGCGCTGCAGCTTCGCTCCACCGACTATCGCGCTTTCTCTGGCCGGCGCTCGCTTATACTGGATGCGCGAACAGATCGTGAAAGAGAAGAATTCCTGCAAAGTCTTGCGGATTGTTTCTCTATTGGAATTTCTTTGGGGTGCGATTTATTTCCGGGTGACTGTTAAATATTGTATTAGTAGAATTTTAAAAATATTTTTCGATATTTAATTCGTGTTCTATAGTTAGTGAAAAACAAATGGAATTGTTCCACTAATGGCTAGTGAGTAGAAATAAATACAAATTTTTCATAAAAATTAAACTTCATATCAAATTTTTAATGCTTAAATATGACGATATCTTTCATTGAAAAGTTCCTCAGGAATATAATAATGAAAACATCTTTGTAATTTTTAGGTATAAAAAAGCCCTGTCAACAAATAACGTGAAAATCACATTCTAAAAAAATAAATAGCTAATATACGCCCGTAATAAAATTTTAATGCCACCAAGTGAAAAGAATCCAGCGCGGCGGCGAAGGGAATTAAAGCTGCCTCGCCTGATCCGCACTGACGTCTTCGCTCGGCCGGGCAAAGTTCAAGCTGCCGTAGCACCAGCCTCGTTGTTTTATACACACCGGATTACGCCGGGGCACGCGCACTCGCTTCGCGGAATTTCAAGAGGTTGATTGAATTTCGCAGCGAAAAAAAAAGACCCCTTTAATTAACGCGCTTCCCGATAGACGATACGCAATAATCGCGCGGGCACGGCTCGCTCGCGCAGCTTTTCAGTTTTCTCTCGCGCGCGGCTTTTGCTTGCGGAGGATTTACCGTTCGCCGAGGCTGACGCGTTCCATCGCGCTTTATCTGATCGCCGATGGAATTAACGAACTTTTTTCTGCTTAAGCACAAATCGTTTATCGAGACGCGCCAGGCGGTATTTGCGTTGCATGAGTTAGTAATATCGGCTCGCGGAACGCTGAAGTAGCCGAGACGTAACGCTGGTAATTTTGGGAAAAAAACCGAATCGGTGTGGCTAATAAGGTGTACATCGAGGCGTTTAGCATTAATTCCACGCGTTTACGGACGATGGAATTGTTTTACGTAAACTGCTTAATGCATTGCAAATTGTTGTATTGCAATAATTGGATTTCGCTTTAATTACGTTATGTAACATAATTCGTTTCTATTCTGGATTGCAAAATGCAGCGTATAATTTATTATGTTGATCAGGAAACAAAATTATTGAGAAAGCCTCATTGTTTGTATAAGTAGTGTAATTTTCTATAAGTTACTCACTATAAATTTGTTCGCTTTGGGATAGGACTTATTGCAAATAATACGCGGTCCACAAAATTAACATAATTCGTTTGAAAAACACACACACTGTTTGTTCACTGAACGCACAAGAAACATAACAACAGTTTACTTACGTAATAAAATTCAATTTCTAGTAACAAATATAGCGTTTGTTAAAGTACCAAAAGACATAAGTTAATTTTAGCATACAGAATTTTAACAAACGCAAAAAAAATTACACTACAAAATGGATTTGAAACGTAAATTATATATCTCTTCAAATTGAATTTCAAGTAAAGGTATACGATTTTTCTATTATTATCCAAAATGTCATTCGTAAAACAGATCGAAGTGCATCTTCCGAAAGGCTCGAGAGCCCCCTTAAAGAATACCGGCACAATCCATTCGCGAGCGATTAGCGGCGGTTCCGCAACGAGGAAGAAGCGCGCAGTGAGTTACGCGTGCGGCTAATAACCGCGCGCCGGTGCAATGAAGTCCTCGCGGGTGCGCGACCCGCGCACAATTAAGTCCCGGCTTGTGCAGCCGGGGTTAATAGAGATCGCGTCACTTCTTTCTCCCCTTTCGCGGGGCACGCTGCTGAGGTAGCCCCGCGCCCGCGCGTATACCCCCCGCCGAGCGTCCGGATGACGGCGGCTCGTCGAGGATTGAATTTACCGGCGCGCTTCAAAGGCCCAAAGCGGAAGAGAGGAGAGAGAGAGAGAGAGAGCTAGTTTCGACTGTACTGTATAATGTATATAGCCTTATACGTGCCTGCGCGGCCGTGAACTAGTTGGCGGCGGTCGTTACCCGCCGCGTTTTATCGCCGGAAAAACGGATTGCAATTATAGATTCGTGAGGAAGCTCGCTTTTTATTGAAAAAGAGGCAATTTTACGACGGCATTCTCATTACAAGCGTTTGGTGTAACTCCTAGTCCTTTTACCGGTGGAGTGCGACAGAGTTATGCATTTGACCGCTTAACCGCTATGTATATTATGCACATGCATTATATGCAGTTATTTTACGTATCAGTAACAAGTACGAAATATACAATATAATTAATTAAATTAAAGATATGTGTAATATTGTGTGTCGAAATAGGGCTCCTGATCCGAATAACATTGAATAGAAATGAATAATACTGAACATATCTCTTTCATATGTTATATTCATTAATACATTTACTTGAATATGGCACTGAAGAATGAAAAGTAAAGCCGTAGACTTTGAAACTATTTATTACGATATTATATTTTTCTAAAATTTTAAGATACCTCGATTAAAGTTTGTTATTGTGATTCTCAATAGAATTAAAGTTATCGATTCAACAGCATTGGAATTAAAACTTTTTGTTCGGCCGATAATGAAACCCTTGGCATCAATAGACATAACGAGTGGTTACACTCATTACCGTAAAATGAAAAAAAAAAAAGAAGGATCAAATTGGCTGATTTATACTTTTGCTATCCTCAGCCGATGACAAGAAGGTCAGCCGAGTTTCCAGAAAATATCCCGAGCAAAGTAAATGGTAATGGCCGTATACCTGGGCACAAAGCGCGCAGACACTGCCCTCCAACAATAACATTTCGATTATCACTCCAGAAAGGCAGAGATCGTCTCTCTTTTTGCTCCTCCCTACCCCACCTCCCCGCCGCAATCTAACGGAGCGGAAGCGAGCGCCGAGTCCGCGCGCGCGGGGGTTAAACTTTTACGAGAGGATAATTCAGCCGTATATCCTGGGCGAGCTTCGCGGCCTGCAATTGCGATGCCTCCCTCCTTCTCTTTATTTTTTTTTTTTTTCGCAAAATTAAACGGCGCTTCGCGCGATCCGCGAGGCTTTTTTTCTCGGCCGAGGGCTTATTATCATTACATCGCAATGAAGCGCGAAATCGAGCCCGGCATATAAGGTGGACGGCGGGGCCGTATCGCGCGCTGCTGCCGCGGAGATCTATCGGCAGATATCGCGTGGACGCGCGCGAGGCCCTATCGAGATCCAATCCGACGCCGGTGTAACGCGCGCGCGGAAGTGTCGGGGCGGCGATTTTTATTTTCGCCGCCGTATACGGTTACGATGCTTTATGCCCTTGTTGCCGGGAATTTCGCCTTGGCGATTGTCGGCGCCGATCGGAATTTATAAGCCGAGCTTAGAGCGCGGTGACGACGAGTTTTATGGTTTATAAGGAATGTTCTTTTTTTTTTTAATATAAAAATTTACGCGGAAATTTTCTTTTCTGTACGTGTATCTCAATAGATGTATGTTTTATTCATCGTTTTAGCTTGAATGAAATGACTTTTATTTCAATTTTTTGAAATAATGAAATTTAATTTTGTTTTTACTTTTAGGAGTGTGCAGATGATGTTCGAGACATTTTTCACAACATCACGAGAATTTTCCATTGGGCAGAAACAACGCATGCTGCTAACGACTTTCCAACGTGTTCAAAACGGTTATTGGGTGACCTGTGTATAGGAATGGAACATCCCTATTATCAGTTATTTCTAAAAATAATATATCTACTCTTTTTGTAATAAAAATAACAGTTTTCTATTAAAAATATAATGTGTGGAATAATTATCTGCAAATAAAAAATTTTAAATATATTATCTATTCCTATAAACTTCCACCCGGAAAATCATTAATTTTTTCGTACTTTTTATAAACGAGCGGTTAAAAGTAATTCAGCAATTAATCTGCAATAATTAATTACTAGCGCTGTATTAGATATAAATATGTACGAACGTCTGACATTGAATAAAATCTGATGAAATTAGTCACTTATTTCTTGACCTGCTTAGCCGTGTTGTAGTACATATAAAGAATCTTTTTCTAACCAATTCCATTTGCAACGAGAACAAGTTTTTCATTGGCATCAATCACAGAATAGGAAAATTTCAAAGCATCTCTGGCCTCTTCATAACGTGAGAACGCAATGAGTTTCCACGAAGTTTTTCCTTTCGTTCGCATAGCTTACCTCTCATTAAGTTGTCCAGGCTTTTTTTAAACATCCAACGAAAATGCGACTATTACAAAGCCTCGTAAGATTTCATCATTGAAATCGCCGTCGAATTCCGCGCATATTGCATGCATTTTTCAGCATAATTGACTAATCCTCTATAAAAATGTGTGCGCGCACTGTCATCAAGGAGGCATCGCGCAAGTAGATAAATGTCGGTAATCGCAAGACTCGGGGTTCTACCACTCAATCGTGAGGAAAATTTCAAATCTATCAGCGCGACAAAAAAATAATCGAAACATGTATCAATTAAATGAAAACAGACTAACAATATTCCAGCAATTGATAAAAAAAAAGTATAGACAACGAGATTAAATTTCAAGTCTCCGTTCACACGGACGGCATTGGTTTTATGGTGAGCGGACAGTAACTGTCGACCGAGATAAAAGAAGTAAATGGAAACAGAAGCTAAAAAAAAGCGCCGGCACAATTAAAAACGTTTGATAATTGAAATTTGTAAAATCTATTCGTCTGATTGGGCGGCCAAGGGGAAAAAGGAGAAGTCGCGACTTGCGCCATTGCGTTTCTACGATTTCAGAGGAGCGCGCAGCCCGCGCCATTACGGTGAAAAGGCACATAAGTAGAGAGAAAAGAGAGGACGGGACAGGCGGCTCTCGCGGCCGAAGCGAGGCGCAATATCTCTCTTTTTCTCTCGTTCGCTCTCTCTCTCTCTCTCTCTCCCTCCCGCGGCCGCGGCCATTACGCACGACTAATTACTAAACTGCCCTGTCCACCTAATAAATTACGGCTGACGCGCCGCGCGCATGGCTCAACTCTGCGGGCGAAGAATTCGTCGGGGAAAGACGGATAAGATGGCGTACCTGAACGTTTTGTCGAATATATCATTCAAAATGAATCGGACGAAAGCGACGTTACGTAAAATTCGGCGAGCAGCATGCTTCGCCGCGGCTGGGAGCTTGGATGAAGAGTTTTTTTATAATTACGTAATTTAAGTCTGGGAAATTTATTTTATTTTGTTTTATTCATCGCTTGGATATAGGAAGTTAAATCATAATATAATAATAATTCGTACTATTTATATAATTATGCATAATAAATATAAAATGGTGAAAGAAGAACGAAAGATCTCAGTTCTACTCTACTTGATCAAGTAGCATCTTGCTACTAAGATACAAGTTAGATAGAACTAGCAATACA